>CAJNIZ010010346.1:255-11540 GCA_905231905.1 Symbiodinium pilosum | reverse complement strand
TCACATGAATTACCCTAAGGGTTCACGGACCCAAATAAGAGGGTTTTAGGGCCCAAATACCTTCAATATAATAGTATTTGGGCCCTAAAACCCTACTATTTGGGTCCTTGGACCCTTAGGGTTAGGATTTAGGGTTTAGGGTCTAGAGTCTAGAGCTTGACGAAGGGCTCTGATGCAGATGGATGGCCCTAAACCCTAAACCTATGGCAGAATCCTAATTTTCTACTCCCCCACATTGGACACGGGATATATACACGCTCATCAATCTTCCTGAACATTCTCAAAAAATATTCGCCAACAAAACTTACTACACGGAGTCCGCAATCCCTATTTGACACTCTATTATCCAAGTTTCCGGTTGACTTTTCAGTATTGAGGGCTTTCGTCTCTGTGAACCCTAAAGCCTAAACCCCCGAATCATAAATCCTAACCTTTTATGCATCGTTGGGCTATAGAGCTTCCTGGGGCTTTGGGCCTAGGCTTGCAGGTCTAGGCATGAGGCCCCATAGAATGTCCAAGTACCAAAACAATGGCGGTCTAAAGAGGTTCTAGGGATCTATAGGCTTGAAGGGTCCAAGTACCCAAAACATCGACATGAAACCCTGAGCTGAGAGCCCTACACCCGAAAGCCTACACCCCAAACACTAAACCTGAAACCCTATTCACCCCATTCCCTTCCCCCACCGTAAACCTCAAACATTCCAAACTCCAAAACTCGAGTATTAAAGGTTTAGGGTTTATGGTTCCCCCTAAACCCGAAACCCTACGCCCGAAACAGCTTGACAGGCAGTAACTCAAAGCCCCAAACCTCAAACCCTAAACCCTAAACCCTAAACCCTAAACCCTAGGTAAGGTTTAGTTAGGGTTAAGGCCTTGAAGGCTGAATCCTTCAGGCGTCCCCATGGCTTCAGAAAACGCGGCAACAGCTGCCCACGAGCTAGGTTTGGGGTTTAGGGTTTAGGGTTTAGGGTTTGGTTTAGGGTTTAGGGTTTAGGGTTGTTTGGGGATGAGGGTTGGGTTTAGGGCTTAGGGTTTAGGGTTGAGGGTTTAGGGTTGATGTAAGTGTGGGCTGCACTGTTGAAGGTCTATGGGGCACACATGAACTAGAAACCCTAAATCTTCTAACCTCAAGAGTTGGATGCTCTTGGGTTTGGGGTGTAGGGTTTAGGGGTTAAGGGTTCAGGGTTTGGAACCCCTAAACCCTTAGCCCTAAACCCTATAACATTTAGGGCTTTAGGGAGTGTGGTTTAAGGCTTATGCAGCTGCAGGCTTTGGGCTTGTGGATGAGAATGGTTAAGGGCGTATAAGGTTTAGGGTCCAGGGATTCAGGCTCGCAGGAGGTTTAGAGTTTAGGGCGTAGGGTTTAGGATTGAGGGTCTAGGATTTAGCGTTTAGGGTTTAGGATCTGGGATTTAGGGTTTAGCTGTCAGATGTCACGCGGTGTAGGCTTGAAAGTTAGGCGAAGACCAATCATAAGTCAACCCTCTTCAGCTTGATTCCTGGCAGCTATGAGCCACTTTGAGCCCACCAGCTGCTGCAGGTTTCAGCAACCTCCGGGTACCTTTGGGGTAAAGGGTTTAGGGCGACCCTTGGGAAGCTTCGGCATACATGGGAATTGGGAAGGTTAGGGTTTAAAGTCTTGTGATTATGGGTTTCCCACTGTAGGGTTGTATCGGTACTGTTTGAGATTCGAACCTTCCAGAACAAAGAGCATGTCGCAAGGAGTACATCACGTCTGAACAAGCGCAAGGATCTTCCAGTTCCATGCATGATACGGAAGTTCACCAAACTCATGAATACTGTTTCTTGCTGGTTCTCAGTGAGGCATAAAAGAATAAAGGAATACAATAATCCCCAGATCATCTCTATCTAACAGATTCCCATATTCCCTACTAGCCGCAAACCCTAAAACCTAATCCTAAAGTCCTAAACCCCATACCAAAAATATTCCCTTATTCCCTACTAACCCCCAGAAAGGTTTCGGGCGAATTCGAAGAGATACTGTTTGCTGTTGTCCGCAGGTCCTAAAAGTCAGCAGATACGGTATAGTTTTTTTCCCTGGATTCAGGGGTGTGTGTGTGTGTGTTTTTTTTTTTGTGGGGGGGTGGTAGGGGTCCCAATAATCAGGCGTATGCATTTGGGAATGTACACATCGGGGTACCCTGATTTAGGGAAACTACCATATCTACCTCAAAACTGGAAGGTGTGCACCGTAGGCGTTTCCTCCATCGAAACCCTTAAAGGATAGGTTAAAGAACTGCGCAAAACCCAAAACACAGGCCAAAAGCCACTAACCCTAAACCCTAAACTCCAAACCCTAAGGGAATTAGGTAGACCAGCGCCAACTCCTGTTGGGCGGCAGGAGGAAGGTTCGTCGATGGAGTCTTGCAATTCGTGACCTCTGGATAACAGTTGGATAATGGTCACAATCATATGGAGATATATATATATATATGTATAGAGCCCGTAATATGACTCCTGTTATAGACTGTTACCAGTTGGGGTCAGTATCCAAGTTATAGCGTTGAAGATTTAGGGTTTAGACTTTTGGGCTTTGGGCTTCTTTATTCAATCCACACAGTAGAAGCCAGAGAGTTGGACATGAGGGATTACAAGCTAGTTATGTTGATCCATCCCCACATGGGGGTTTCCCAAAAACAGGGCGCCCCCTCCTTTGGAGTTGCTTATAAAAAAAGGCCGATGGTACATTGGGAGATAGTAACTGTTTTTCCATGTGATGGAAACGCCACATGAAGTCTGTACAAGGATCTCTCATGACACGATTGCCCTCAAAATATTACAGTGTATAATATTATAGTAGGTCATACTCTAGTATATTAGACTATAGTATATTGTAGTATATCATAGTCATAGTATATTAGAGTATATTATACTATATTTCTCATGTCAAGCTCTGAAGCCTTACGGACCTCACGCGAGGGACCAGGGGTTGAGTTGCCCCACTGCAGTCTCATTTGAGCTATAATCTAAGCTCCTAGTATGCCCTTAGTAACCCCTGTAACCGTCCCCTAAATTATCCCCATACATAACACCCCTTTAAGGAGTTTAGATTATAGCTCATTTGAAAAGAGCAAGTCTTTCAGGGTGTGGAACAGGATTTCATGGAGAAGGAATTCAGCAACCAAAGACCTTGGGTCCAAGCCACTACATGGCCTAATACCGCACCTGAAAACGAGCCTGTTGAAGACTACCTGAACTTCCGAAGTAGGCGAAACCAAACAGAACCCTACAAACAGCTCAAATGGCCATTAATCTACGTAATTTGGGCCTAAACCCTAAACCCTAAAGGTCCAGGTACTGCTTCCTTAGAGTTGAGTTGAAGATGCTCCTTCGTGCTTCTGCATTCCGTATTTTGTCAGAATACTTTAGGGTTTAGGGTTTGGGTTTAGGGTTTAGGGTTTAGGGTTCCTCTCACCCAGTACTAGTGACTGTGAGGGATAATGGTGGTTAATTAGGGTCCTCTCATATTCCCATTATACCACGATTACAAGGTGGGGGGTCCACCTAAAGAATCTTGAGTATCAGCTGCAACAAGGGCATGCTTCGATTCCAAGAAAAACCTCTCCTGTAACAAGGATATTTTGGTAACCCGAACCCATCATGGTAGGGACCATATGGCAATCATGCGGCGACAACATGGGTATATACTCAAAGCTAATTAGGTTACCAAAACGCTTGTGTTTTACTGGGCTCTCATCTGCTGGGTCAGAAACTCTCAACCCCAATGGAATTGTGCGTTCTTCAACCACCCCTCATGCTACCCAACCCTCAGGCTCTCACTTCATGCAGGGTTTAGGTTTACTTGGATGACCTGGGAAGTAACTAGATGGTGAATTAATGTTTCAGGAATTCAGATGATAAGCTTGTAAATCCACATATGCTTCATACGCCCCACAATCCTCCGCCATAATCCGCTATATAACCCCTTTTAAGGAGTTTAGGCCATAGCTCACATGCCCCTCAGAACCATACTCAACATTTATCTTCCTGTCAGATCATCTGAATAGTTTTACTTGAGGAAAATTCAGGCTACCTAAGGGGAAGCTTACCCTAACATTCCACGGACTCAAATAATAGGGTTTTGGGGCCCAAATACCATTAATATTATAGTATTTGGGCTCTAAAACCCTGTTATTTGAGTCCTTGGACCCTTATATCGTCCCCATATATCCCTATATATCTCCCTATAACCCCTTTAAAGGGACTCTATTATTTGAGTCCATGGACCCTCAGGATTAAGTCTAAGGCTAAGGTTATAAGTTATAAGTGTGGGCCCCTTACATTGGCCCTTAGAACTTTCTGGTGGATTCTTTGGATCCCCCCGGAGAGTACACATAGGGCATATACTAGGGTTTAGGGTTTCGGGCTAAGGGCTCATACTTGGGGCCCATCATGGGTTCAAACTTAGACTAAGGAAGTTGTATGGAGAGCCTGGACAGGAGAACCCAGTCGAATCCTGACACCCATAGCACAGCTCGCCTGGCGGAGTTGACAGAATTCTACATCGGAGTTTCTCCGAAAATTCCCATGACGTCCCTAGATGGGTCCTCAGAATGATCCTAAAATTCCAACATGTCAATCGACATGTGCCAAAGTTTCACATGGTGCCCTTTGTTTGGGAAGATTCGGCGGCTCAGCTCAAACCTACTACGGCCTGGATACAGCCTAAACACACACAAACACCCTGTGCAGCCCTCACAAATCTCTGTAGTACCCTAAACCGTAAACCCCAAAACCCGCAACACTAAACCCCTAAGCCTGGCCAAGTGAACCTGCCACGATGGTCCCTTGCAAAAATGAAGCCCAACGCAAACATTATAATTACCCTCAACCTGAACCCTATCCCCTGGGAACCCTGCATCTTGGCTAGGACCACGCCGGCACGGCGCTTGGCATCATCTAATGCCACGCTTTCCTTAGAACCGCCGGCCAATAAACGAAGGTTTCGGGCTGAAGGTTCAAACCGTGCCGCTAACCCTAGGTCTCCAAATACCTAAACAATGGGTTCTGGGTTCTATATACCCTATAATGCCATAGCCCAGGAACCTACTATCTAGGCAACTGGGCGCCCTAGGGTAACAAACATGCTGCAAGCCCCAAACGCTTCTTCTCTGCACGAAAAGACCCTTTTGGGCTTCCAGCTAGTCTAGTGGAAGTTCAGATATCCGTTGACTCCCAGACTGTTTTTGGGGCATAGAGCTTTGGCAAGGATGTACTATACTGGGTTGCTGTTCAGGAACGTAAGCTTCTTTATTAGAATATGGGTATATAAGAATAATGGCGAGCCTTTGTTATAGTAGCGCAACTCCTAAGCCCCATATACCCATGTTATGGCAACCTTGTTGTAACTTCCCTCACAGCAACCCTAAACCGTAAACCCTGTGTACCGATACTAACATAATTTAAGTTCCCTAACAGCGGCCCCTACACCCTAAACCCTAAACCCTAAACCCTACAGCTTAGTATACGATACTTAGTAGAAGCCTAAGCCTCGGAAGCCCAGAGGGTCCATGTACCCAACAAGTAGGTACCTGGGTTTAGGGTACTTGGATTTAGGCTTTCGGATTTGGGGTTTAGGGTTCTGGGCAATAGGAATAGTACTGGTTTTGGGTATACCCTAAACCCTAAATTTGTTAGGTAGTTGGACCTTGCGGAGGTTGCCATCGCCCCTCGACACGAATGTTAACAGTAAACCGTACCTTCCTCATCTTCAAGCCAAGTAGGATTTCATCTGCGTTGGCCTTTGGAACCCTTAGCCATGAAATATGTAAGTATAGCAGCTATATCCATGTCCTCTCTTCTCCCACACCCCAAAAAGTTTAAACTTTGTTATAGAGACTATAAAAAGAAGCTCAACAAGTTTCAAGTTCTTCTACTGGCTGAGAAAGTTTTGGAAGGTTTGATTAAGGGCTAAAGGAAAAGCGTTGCAGGAATTTGGGCAAGCACTAGCAGCTTTCAACATGACGGCCCCACCCTACCATGTAGTACTCGCGGCCGAGGGGCCCCATCCAAAAGGTGTGCGATGACATAGTTGACAGGCCTGCACGAAGGTTTGCGGTCTGGAGTTCAGGTTAGCGCCAGAATCAACGGTTTGGAGCCATGGTCCTGGAAGCTACTGGGGCACAGCAAGCAGGACCCTAGCAGTAGCAATGCCAAGATTTTCCCACCGCAACTGTGTACTTGCCAGGTACTTGTCATTCAATCTCAAACATCCGTTTCCATTTTCTTTTCCGTTATCCCTATAATAACCCTATGTTACCCTATATCACCTTATTCCCTTATATTACCGTATCATAAGCCCCCTACAGGCTGCAGAAGACCAGCTGAATGAGAATTGACTGCCCTGAAGCCTGCTGAACTTGTTGCAACATCGCTAGCACTGAACTCTGCATTTGAACAGCACGGCTTGCAAGCAAGTTCTAAAGGTATGCCAGAGGACTTCGGGCTTATAGTCCCCCTCAGGTAGATAGAATATGGGGTATATGGGATCTTGTTTTTAATATGCCCAAAGCCATATTCTATCTACCTGAGGGGACTATAACCCTAAACCCTAAACCCTAAGCCCTACATTCTATCTACCTAAGGGGGACTGTAGGCCTAAGGTTTGTGGGGCATGGGCACCGGTTGCTACGTTGGGGCCAGGATGATTGGAATGAGGCTTCAACGTTTGGGAGGTTCAGGATGAGACATCTGCAGGCTCAATTCGAGTTCAGGGTTTAGGGTCTAGAGTTTAGGGTTCAGGGTTGAGGCCTCGGGTGGTCACTGGGACTGGAAGGAGAGATGTGGGTTTTAGAAGTTATGGGTTCTTGCTGTTGCGAGGGCCTTAACAGCAAAGGAAATGTCAGAATGAAACTCAAAGGGAGATTCCCTGAACCTTAAACGCTCAACTCTGAACCCTAGACCCTAAACCCTGAACCGTAAACCCTCAACCCTAAACCCCAAACCCTAAACCATGGGAAAGGCTCATGGCGAACCTCAGCCAAGAGGGTCCAACTACCCAATAAGTAGGTGCTTGGCTTTTGGGTACCTAAACCCAAAAGTACGTAAAATAATAGCCCTAAACAACTAAATACAGCCAAAAAGGCTATAGCTCTGTATTCTTTAGTGGTCCAGGTACTAGTAATCAGTAATTGTAGTGCACGTTTTGGGCTCCTATTGCTGAGCCCAAAACACTCTAGACTCTAAGGTCAAGGAAAAAGCAGGTAGGGCCGGGTGTGTAGGGTTTAGGGTCTAGGGCTTAGGGCCTAGCATGAAAACCCTAGCCAACCTTCAATGGGGACCTTTGCAGCTTATGGGGTTAGAAAGTCAACCCTAAGCCCTAAACCCTAAACCCTGAAGCCTAAACCCTATAAACCCTATACCCTAAAACCCTAGACCTATAAACCCTATACCCTAAACCCCATAAACCCCAAAACCCTGACCCTATAAACCCTATAAACCCTATAAACCCTATAAACCCTATAAACCCTAAACCCCATAAACCCCATAAACCCCATAAACTCTAAAACCCTAATTCTATAAACCCTATGAACCCGAGACGAATCCGCGAGGCCTGCTGTCTGGCACAGTCAGGAGAGCCTGAAGGAAGAGTTTTGGGTTTAGGGGTTCAGGGTTCCGAGATAGAGTTTGGGGTTCAAGGTTCAGGGTTCAGGGTTCGAGGTCAAGGGTTTAGGGTTCAGGGTTTAGGGGTTTCTTTGGTGGAAACCAGGAGACTCAGGAAGGGCACCCCCACAAACCCCTAGAATCTAAATGCTGCCCGGAAACCCAAGCAACCAGAAATTTGATGGTTGCTCCTACGGCAACGTCATCCCGGGTAAGGGCCCTAGAAAAACGCTTAATTTGGAAACAGCTGTTTCATCATATACCCCGGTAAGCTGAAATCAAACCACTGAACTTTGCCAAGCCATAGCTTCTCAAAGGAGGCAAGATTCGCGTCCAAAGGACTGGGTTGCAGTTAAGGAACTTGAAGTAAGTTAGCAAAGTGGGTACATATATATATATATGTATATATAGATTAATATGGTTCCCCGTTATAGTGACTTAATGTGACTTAAATGGTATTTTCCGTCAATAGGGGAATCCCAATGATCACTGTACGCCACCCCCAAAATACTATAATCCATATTTTCGGGACCCCACAAAAGGGACCCCTATGTTTGGGAACCCCCCCCCAAATTAAGCTCCTGGACAGCAACCCTAAACCTTGCTCGACTCTTAATCCCCCTAAACCCTTGCGGTAGACCCTAAAAGGCTAAACTCCAGTGGAAAACATCTTGCACGCGTAGGATGCCAGAAGTATCATGCTTCTCACAGTATATGATATCCCAGGTGGTAGAAGGAGGGCCTTGCTAAATAAAAAAAGCTTGGATCCCTGTTGCTCTATGGGGCTCCTTATACTTGCATTAGTCCCCGCCACTTGCTGTGAAGTTTAGGGTTACAGGGGTTATATTGGGGTTATATAGGTGCTATATTTGGGTAATGGGAAAGAAATGGAAACTACTATTTAGGGTTTAGGGTCCTCAGAGTTGGTCCCCTTTTGCGAGCCTATGGGGATGGCTTCAAACTTCTTGCTACCCAGAGGGTCTAAGTACACAATGATTAGGTACTTGGGTTTTGGGTAATAGAAATGACAGTACTGGCAGTACAGATTTTGGGTAAGTGTATGCATTTTAAGGACTTGGACCCTTAAGGCTAGGGTGAGTACTTGGGTTTGGGGTAGTAGTACTGACAGTACATGGGTAAGTGTACGCATTTTAAGTACTTGGACCTTTAGGGCTCGGGACCTCATAAATCGTGGATTTTTTTGTGTCCTCTAGACTCCCGGGCAGTCAGTCCAATGGCAGGGTGCATTTGCCTAGGCACAGGCTCTACCTAAACGCCGAAAGCCTGAACCCTGAACCTTTGAACTCCAATCCCTAAACCCCTGAACCCTAAACCCCTTAAGCTCTAATCCCTAAACCTTATAAGCCTTGAACGCTAAACCCCAAAGCCTGGAGCTCTAATCCCAAATGCGTGTCGAACCCACAAGGCACGTCAACGCACGTCAGTCGCTCAACTTCTTGCCATCCTGCCTTGCAAACTCACCTCGTCGGAACATGGCTATGCCATGCTATGCCCATTATTGATTTAAGCAAAGCCCCCCAAGGAGTAGATATGGGGTTTAGGGTTTAGGACTTAGAGTTTAGGTCGCAGGCTAAACCCCAAGCCCTAAACCCTGAACCCTGGACCCTAAGCCCTAAACCCTAAACACTAGACCCTCATCCCTAAGCCCTAGACCCTCCTCCCTAATCCCTGGCCCCGGAAAACCCTACGTAAACCCTGTAAACTCTAAACCCTAGACCCTGAACCCTAATGTAGACCCATGATTAATTAACGCTCTCCCCTTGATAGGGATTACGATAGGGATCCTAATATAAAAGGCCCTTAAAAGGAGGGGGTTTATTAGTCATGGGTCTACATTAGGCATTTGGAGGATTTTCCCTAAACACTTATAAATCTCTATATAATCCCTATAGTGTAATAGTTTCCATTTTCTTTTCCATTATCCCAATACACCCCCAATACAATCCTAAACCCTCAACCCTAAGCCCTAAATCCTAAACCCTGAACCCCAAACCCTAAACCCTAGAGGTTGGCTTCCCGCCTTGATGCCAAGACGATTTCGCACCATCGGCTTGTGGCCTTCGTGCACGCGGCGGGCCACAATCTATACAGGGCTACACATATGGGAGTTTCCCAAAGTTAGGGGTGCCTTTTTTGGGGGCCCTCATAATAAGGACTTATAGTATTTTGGTGTCTATATTAGGGCCCCCCTATTTAGGGAAACTGCCATATCTAGGCTTCCCCAGTTATCCTACATGTGGTGAGGGTTTGGAGTTTGGGGTTTAGGGTTTAGGGTTTGGGGTTTAGGGACCAAATTATCGGGTACATGGACCCTAAACCCTAAACTCTAAATATCCCTATGTATCTATATATATATCCCTTTCACAGGGACCTAATTATTGGGTACTTGTACCCTCTGGGTTAGGTCCACTCCACAAGACGTGTTCGAGCTTAGGACATGCAAGGAAGCCCTGAGCACCGGAACAAGGCCCCTGTGACGAGTAGGGTTTAGGGTTAAGGGCTTAGGATTTAGGGTTTAGGGTTTAGGGTTAAGGGTTTAGGGTTTAGGGTTTAGGGTTAAGGGCTTAGGGTTTAGGGCCCAGGGATGAAACTACTCATCCTAAACTACAAATCCTAAATGGCAACAGGTAGATGTCTTGGGTGAGATTGAGCAAAAGGGTTTTATAGGGATTGTATTGGGGAGTACTACAGGGTTACAGCGGGGATACTAGGAGTTTAGACNNTTAGACTATGGCTCATATTATCTGCGATTGTGCAGCGTATGCGGGGCATCTCTCGAAAAGGGGGGGCCCCTTGGCAGTATGGTATAACGACATTATGGGGGGGTCTAGAGTCACCCTAAACCCTTAACTCTACACGCATCTAGGGAGTCCAGGGCAGCCCCTGAGGCTCCTAAATTTTAACTGTTGTTGGGGAGTCCAGGGTGCAATAGCTCAGCTGCGCAAAGGCCACGGCTGAAGTGGTCCAGAATTTGAAAACATGTAAGTACAGCAGCATGTCCCACATGGAGCGCAAACTGCTCATCACGTAACCAGTCTTCTGACTACCATGATGTGCTCCATTGCATTCGTAGAGCTTTATAGAATCAGATGGCCTCCCCAGCACCATCACACTATTCCCGAGTGAGTGAAATTTCTCCTAACCCTGATCCAGAGGTTGTGAGCCCAACTCGCGAGGCATTTCTTGAAGCCATGGGGTGGGTAGCCGCGAAACCTGGAGGCACAAAAGTCCGGCGACTGTAGCTGATCCCGGAGAAAGGATTGCACATTCGGATCCAAGCCAGATTCAACAAGCAGAGCATCGAGGTCCCCGAGCTGTGGTCAAGTTTTCGACTGCACTTTGGAGATACCTCCGGGGTCCTCACCTGGAGCGATATACTCCCAAGGAGGCACCCCACGGAGTAACAGGCCGGGATCCAGCAGAGTCTTTACCGCCACACGGTTACCAGGCTACAAAGCGGGAAAGTCCTCGAGCCGCATGCCTCAGAAAGAAAATTCTAGAAAGAAAATGGGGTCCTTCTTGGAGGATAGATGGAATCCCATACCGCGAAAGCTAGAGGATTCCAATGTGGACCCAACTGAATCATGAATGAACCCGAAAATCTAAACCCTAAGCCTGTACTCTAAACCCTAAACCCTGAA
>CAJNIZ010010344.1:0-12285 GCA_905231905.1 Symbiodinium pilosum | reverse complement strand
CTCAGGAGCTAGCTCCTGAGGAAAGCGATTTTTGAATTGGCTTGGGGCCTTACCCCCAAGGGATTTATGTGGATGGTTATGATTATAATCCATTCTCCACTTTTCTGACAGAATTCTTAACTGCTCAAGGTCTTCAAACCAATAGGCATCTAGAATATCCTCCCTGAAGAATCTGTTAAATCTTTCAATGAATCCATTCTGCATAGGTTTCCCAGGTTGAATGAATTGAATACATACTCCTTTTGTTTTACACCACTTTTGGAATCTATGAGAGGTAAATTCTGGGCCATTATCAACTCTAATTTTTTCAGGCAAACCAAGCTCTTCCTCCAATTGGCTCAATACTCTGATTACTCTCTGAGCAGGAAATCCTACTCCACATTCAATTGCTAAAGCTTCTCTGTTACAATCGTCAATCACATTAAAGATTCGCACCCTACGTCCATCCGAGAGTGAATCACTCATGAAGTCCATGCTCCATGTCTTATTTAATTCTACAGGCCTTTTTAAAGGCTCCTTGATACGTCCTGGGAGTGTTTCGACGAAGGCTTAATTTCATCTCCCTGTAGACCCTTAAAACACGTTTTCTGTTCCACTTTAAGCCCTGATGACGAATTCTTCCATAGTATTCATCAAAACCTCTGGTTGGTAACTTTTCAGCAAGTTCATTCAGTTTTTCAATAACTAGTGTATCATCTTTCTTCGATTCGTAATACCACATGGAACGATGCAGATTGATGACTTTACAACCCCTCTTGATACTGACTTTAAATGATGCCTGCAGATAAGATACAACCTCTCTTTTTCGCTCAGGGCCTACCACTTTTTTGATAAAACATCTTTTAGCATGACGTTATCAAGACTTAACTCAGCATACATCTGCTTGAGCTTCCGATTCTCTTCCTCCAGCTCCTTTAATCGCTTTAACTGGCTTGATTCCATTCCAGAATATTTCTTTCGCCAATTATAAAATGTAGCCTTATTAATGCCAAGTTCCCTACTGATTTCTTCTGCTGATCGGCCATTCTCATTCTCCTTGATGGCCTTTATCATTTGACTTTCTGTAAACTTAGTTCGTTTCATAACAGTTTAAATTTAATTAGTTTTTCTATTTTTAAACTGTCCGATTTTTAGGGAAGGCTACATTTTTAGGGAAGGCTACAAAACGACCCTAGTTTTTTTAGTTTCTTTAATTTTAAGGGTTCTAGATAGGAATCAGTTTTATTCAATTTCTCTCTAGCAGAATCTTCACCACAAAATCGAATTATTGAACTTAATCTTTGTACTCCATCAATTAATTCCCAACTATTATCAGGATTTGTAGCCATAAAAAGACTTGGAATCGGAATTCCAAGAAATATTGATTCGATTAAATTCGATTGTCTATCATCTTTCCATCTAAACTGTCTTTGGTAAGCAGGAGCGACATCAATTAATTTATCACTGAACATACTTACAAGCTCCTTAACAGAAATGTCATAGGTATTAAAGTCTACTCTTCTTTTCTGTTCGTTTAATTCACTATCTAAGTTCATTTTTTTGTTTTTTTCTAATTGTGGCTAACGGATTTGTATATGGCTCGTAGCGTGTAAATTAAACAATTATATTCGGATTAAGCACAAGCCAGATTTTTAAATTTTACTATTTATCTTTTTGTTTGAAAATCGTCAAATTTAAAAATTTGGCGACTTTCCAAATATGCCTTAACTTCGTATAAGCAACTAATTAGCTATGAGTTATATACGTTGTTACCACACGTTTTTATTTCGTTTGCACTTATCTTAAATCTAAAATTACAGAATCCTTTACTTTGATATAAATCAGATTGTCATTATGATATAATTCAGTCGTATCTCCTTTAATTTCCGTCCGTACAAAGTCAGATTCAATAAATGTTTTTTCGTTTGAGTCTAAATAAATTGGAATTGTAACGTATAAAAAGCAAGCAATTATTATCAAGCCATTCGAAATTATGATTCCTTTTAATTTCTCCGACTTTTCTTTGAAAAAGAAAATTCCGATACTTATTAAAGTCCAAATTAGCCCGATTACTAAAGTCAAAAATAAAATCAGATGATGAATTCCAGGTGCGTGAATATATGGGTTTCCAATAATCGCATAAACTATTCCTACAATTCCAAATCCTATTCCGTAAAATAGCAACGATTTTAAAATTCCTTTTTTCATTTTATCCGCTAAAAGTTTCAGTTGTCAAATTCAAACAGATAATGACTAAAATTATATGAACTCCAAGTAGGTAATATTTCCATTTTGGTTTTTTAGATAGAATTAGAACATAAATTGGTATTTGAACAATCGCTAATATTGTTGGAAAATTTCCAATTCCGTTTTTAGACAAAATCGCAATTATCATTGTATACGGATAAAAAATTTTGGCAAATAAATTTGTTCCGTGTCCAGCACCCATTGACAAAGTGACAAATGCTAAAATCAATAGCGTTAATAATATTGTTAGTATCGTTTTTTTCAAATGTGTGGTAACATTAGTATAGACGAACAAAACACTGAGTTGCGTATATATCGTTATTGTCTATAGCTGTCTTGTTTTTATAATTGATTGATAATCAGAAATAAATCCAAGTATAGTCGTTTACTGTCGGATAAGACTATCGGAAGTCTGGGACTCATCGTTGTCTGGATTTCTGATTTTAGATAAAATTAGAAAAAGTTTGGCTTTTTTGATAACAGCTTGTTAAAATCTTACATTTTTTGAGTTAGACTTTTTGAAGGTTCACGGTTCTGGTACTTAGGGTATTAGTTCTCCTGAATCGAGATAGGATGGCTTGGATAACCACAGATTTGTCTCGGTATGCAGTTATTCATTTTTAATAAAACTTGATTCCATTCCAATTGCTTTTCACCGCCCAAATGTGTACATTTCGTGTACTTCATCAACAAAACCGATAAAAACTTATGAAACGCATTTTAGTCCTGGGAATGGGCAAAGTGGGTAGTCTGGTGGGTGTACTTCTTAGTAAAAAATTTGAGGTCACCGGGCTGGATAAAAAGAAACCCCATTACAATTATCAATTACCTTTCAGTGTCATTGAGGGCGATGTCAGCTCCGAAGAATTTCTGCAGAAAACGCTGCCTGATTATGACGCCGTGGTTTCTGCCTTGCCTTTCTTTTTAAACAAACCCATTGCCAGATTGGCGGCAGCCTTAGGTCTTCATTATTTTGACCTCACAGAAGATGTTTCTACAACTAATTACATCAGAGAGCTGTCGAAAAAAGCCACTACGGTTATGGCACCGCAATGCGGACTGGCCCCCGGGCTCATAGGAATAGTAGGAGCTAATCTGGCTTCAGAGTTTGACAAAGTGAGAGACATAGAGCTCAGAGTGGGAGCCTTGCCAAAGTATCCAAACGGCTTGCTGGCGTATTCTTTCACCTGGTCGCCAGATGGTGTTATAAATGAATACATCAATGATGCAGAAGCCATTCACAATGGGGTGCGTAAAATGGTGACTTCGCTGGATGGCCTCGAGTATATCAATATTGAAGGAAAGGAGTTTGAGGCTTTTACCACTTCAGGTGGACTGGGCACCATGTGTGAGACTTTTGAGGGCAAAGTAGATACCCTGAATTACAAAACCATTCGTTATCCCGGGCATTGCAAACTGATGAAATTTTTGATTCAGGAATTGATCCTGAAAGAAGACAAGCCCTTATTAACCAGTATATTGGAAAATGCCAAGCCACCTGTAAAAGAGGATGTGGTCTATGTGTATGCCATTGTAGAAGGCTGGCAAGACGGTAAGCTGCTCAGAAGTGAGTTTTACCGTGCTTATATGCCCTTAAGTATAGAAGGTAAAGTTTGGCGGGCCATTTCCTGGACCACCGCGGCCTCCATAGCGGCCGTAGTAGAAATGGTGGCAGAAGGAAGCCTGCCTCAGCAAGGTTTCATTAAACAGGAGGAAATTCCTTTTGAGGCTTTTCTGGCCACAGAAAACGGTCAGTATTTCGTTTAACCTAAAATTGAGTGCAATGAGATTCGAAGAAAAACAAGACTTAGATATTGTGATGAACCGTCTCTTTACCCCTTATGAAGAGCGGGTGCCTGTGGTACAGAAAATAATGGAGGCTATGATGGCCGAAGGTATTATTAAAGATCCACAGGAAATCGTCAATGACCATATTGCTTTCAGAACCATGGGCGTGCCTCAGTTAGGCGTGGCCTCTTTTGAAAAAATATTTCTTCATTATGGATACACCAAAAAGGATTACTTCCATTTTGAGGGGAAAAAACTAAACGCCTGGTGGTATGCTCCGCCTGAAGAGAAATACCCCCGGATTTTTATTTCAGAGCTTCGGGTAGGGGATTTAAGCCAAGAGGCTCAGGAGATTATCAAAAAATATACGGACGAAGTACCTACAGACCCTGTAAATGATTTAGACCTCAACAAGCCCGAGGAGGTAGGTCATTTTTTTGAAAAACCTTTATGGAGTCTACCTACCTATGCCGATTACCAAAAACTCAGTGAAGAAAGCGAATATGCGGCCTGGGTAATATACAACCGCTATTATCTGAATCATTACACCATCAGTGTACATGCCTTAAAAGAGGGCTTTAATACGCTGGAGGAGTTTAATGCCTTTTTAGAAAATCATGGCGTAAGGCTCAATACCTCGGGAGGGAAAATCAAGACCAGTCCGGATGGTTTACTGGCTCAAAGCAGCACCGTGGCAGATATGGTAATGGCCACCTTTAGAGACGGAGAAAAAGTAGAGATTCCAGGCAGTTATCTGGAGTTTGCAGAACGGCGGGTCTTGCCTGAATTTCAGCACCTGAAAAGCAAGGACATCAAGAGAGAACATCTGCGTGATGGTTTTGAGACAGGAAACGCAGATAAGATTTTTGAAAGTACATTTTCATCACAGACATCAAAAAAAGCATAAAATGAACAGACGATTTATTCGGGCTGAATGAAACGAAGCAGCACGGGTACTTCTATGAACATGAGATGTGACCATTGAAATTATTAGCATTAAAACACATGAGAGAACTCCTTCAAAGAATAAAGAAAGAAACGAATAATGCCGGTGTAAGTACCGGTAGAGTACATACTACAGGTACAGGAGACAAACTGACGATTCTGTCGCCGGTAGATGGCTTGGAGATAGGCGAAGTCTATGCAGCCAGTCACGCAGATTATGAGGCCGTGGTAAAAACGGCCAGAGAAGCGGCCGTTTTTTGGAGAAATAAGACAGCTCCTGAGAGGGGAGAAGTCGTAAGGCAATTTGGCCAGAAACTTAGGCAATACAAGCAGCCTTTAGGCGAACTCGTCAGTTACGAAATGGGCAAAAGCCTGCAGGAAGGCTTGGGTGAAGTACAGGAAATGATTGATATCTGTGATTTTGCAGTAGGGCTTTCCCGGCAGCTGTATGGCTTACAGATGCACTCAGAAAGACCACAACACCGCATGATGGAGCAGTGGCATCCGCTGGGAGTGGTGGGCATCATCTCTGCTTTTAATTTTCCTGTGGCGGTATGGTCCTGGAACACGGCTCTGGCCTGGGTTTGCGGTAATGTTTGCCTCTGGAAACCCTCTGAGAAAACGCCTTTTACGGCAATGGCCTGCCAGCTATTTTTTGCAGAAGTACTTGACGAAAATGATTTACCTGAGGGAATTTCAAACCTTGTAATAGGCGATAGGGTCATTGGCGAAGCCATGGCTAAAGATAAAGGCATAGATTTGCTTTCGGCTACGGGCTCTGTAGCTATGGGTAAATCTGTGGCAGTGAATGTGGCAGCCCGTTTGGGCAAATCTTTGTTAGAGTTGGGTGGCAATAACGCCATCATACTTACAGAAAGTGCAGACCTGAAACAGGCCATTCCGGCCATCGTTTTTGGTGCCGTAGGTACTTGCGGGCAGCGTTGTACCTCTACCCGCCGACTGATAGTGCATGCATCGGTTTACGATGAGTTAAAGGAGCGGTTAATCAAAGCCTACGGTCAGTTAAAAATTGGTGATCCTTTAGATTCTGCTAACCATGTGGGCCCTTTGATTGATCACGATGCGGTAGAGAAATATTTTGCCACAATCAAGGAGGCAGAAGCCCAGGGTGGAGATGTTTTGGTAGGCAATGCACAGGTAGAAGGTGGTGTTTATGATTCTGGCTGTTATGTTTTACCTACGCTCATTGAGGCAAAGACAGACATGCCGATTCTGCAAACCGAGACTTTTGCCCCTATTTTGTATTTAGTCAAATACGAAACATTGGAAGAGGCCATTGCCATTCAAAACAAAGTACCTCAGGGATTGTCTTCAGCTATTTTCTCCTTAAATCTGCGTCAGGCAGAGCAGTTCCTTTCTGCCAATGGCTCAGACTGTGGCATAGCCAATGTGAACATCGGAACCTCAGGTGCCGAGATTGGCGGAGCCTTTGGAGGCGAAAAAGAAACCGGTGGAGGTCGCGAGAGTGGCTCAGACGCCTGGAAAGCCTATATGCGTAGACAAACATGCACCATTAATTATGGAACTGAATTGCCACTGGCTCAGGGAATAAAGTTTGAGCTGTAGTCTCTAATTTTCGTTTTCTCCGGCTTTCACTCCGTCATAAACAGATTTGATATTGGCCATTTCTTTGATGAGAAAACTCTGTAACTCTTCATTAAAAGCAGCTTTCTGATCTTCAGGAAGCTGCTCATAAAATTCTTTGAGTTCTTTATTGATTTCAGCCTTTTCTTCCTCAGAGGAAGCGTTCATGGCTCTTACATGATATTTTTTGAAGTCAAATGCCAAGGTCTATTACTTTTTAGAATGTACTTTATCAATTAGTTTTTCGAGTCTGATTCCGAAATCTACCATAGCTTTGATTTCGCCTACTCCGCTATGGCGTTCTTTATCCATGATCAAAATTCCGCCTTTTCCGTTGGATTCAATATGATAGTAATTATTACTTTCAAAAAACAGAACCAGTTCGTCTGTAAAGAATCTTCTGATACCCCTGATATCATCACCTCTGAGCGTGAAACGACGAGCAAAGTCTCTGAAAGACTTGAATTTGATTTCGCGATACTCGCTCAGGTATTGCATTTTCTCGTAGAGGTTTCCTTTGTCAAGTGTGAAAGATGGAATTTTCTTTCGGGTATTGATATACAGCATGGTAGCATGCAATTCTTCCTCCAGAATAAAGGCACCTTCTGAGTATTCAATGTCAAAGAGTTTAAAGATTTTGGTCTTGTCTTTCCCGATATTGTAAAGATGATCTACCTGACGCGTTCTGAAATAATTGAAATCCCGAAGAAAGAACATGTGATGATCATGTTCTGTGTAAAAACTCCAGCCGAGGTCTTTCATAAAGGCACCCACTTCTTTTTGTCTTTTGGTGACAGAATCAGGAGCTTTCACAAAAGGCACATACTTCAGGGCAGTTCGCAAAGCAAAAGGGTGAGAGCTTTCTGCACTGTGCAGATCTAAACCAACGACCTCAAATTCTCCTCCGTTTTTATCGAAAACCTGCTCATAATCCCAAAGATTTTCCATAACGGTATGGTCCACAAAATTGCATTGCAGGAAGTCTACCACCACCCGGTCTTCCGGACTGATCTCGCTTAACACTTTTTTCAGTCTGAAAAAGTTTACAAAGGAGGCGAAATGTTTTACAGTAATATGGATTTTACCATCATCTTCAACATAACTTTCTATATTATTTGTCGTGAAATTCTGAAAGAAAAGTTTTACGTTTCTGGTAAGAATTACATGAACCAATAGTGTGGTCAAAATACCTACGGCAATACCGATAATAAGACTGGTCAGCAAAGTAGTAATCAGCGTTACCATAAATATCAGAACCTGCTCTTTTCCAATATCCCTAATTCTTTGTATGATGGTAGGAGAAGCCAATTTATACCCGGTATAAACCAGTATTGCCGCTAAAGCCGGGAAGGGAATATACTCCAATTGGTCTTTGAAGAGTAAAATGAAAATGACCAGAAACAGAGCATGAAAAAAGTTTGATACCTGGCTACTGGCATTGTTATTCACGTTTACCGAACTTCTGGCTATCACGGTAACCACGTTCAGACCACCCAAAAATCCGGACACCACAGTGGCAAGTCCCAAGGCTTTTAAATCTTTACTAACGTTCGATTGCCTTCTTTTAGGATCTAGCTTGTCAACCGCTTTGATAGAAAGTAAGGATTCAATACTGGCAATCATGGTAATGGTGAAAACGGCCAGCAAAAACTGAGGATCTAAGACTTTTGAAAAGTTGGGTGTAGGGAAATTGGATAAAACATTATCAGGGATACTCACTAAAAACTCCTCCTTAATGGGATGATCCATACCGGCCTTGTTTGCATAAAAGTAGGCTACTCCTACAGAAAGAAAGACAATCCACATGGGGGCAGGAATGAGCTGAAAGTACTTATTTCTTATTCGTGAATAAAAGACCATGATGAGTAAACTACTAACTCCCGCAATGGCAGCTGCATGCCTTTCTACATCTTTAAAACACTCTATGATAGATTTAGGAATAGAAAACAGCAATTCAAGCGGTGAACCTTGGGCATCAAGGTTCCCTACCATGATATGAAACTGCTTCGAAAGAATGATGATACCGATGGCAGCTAACATTCCCTGAATAGCCGAAGAAGGGAAGAAATTTGAAAGTTTCCCCAGGTTGACAAAAGCCAGAACAGTAATTAAGCCCCCTGAAATAATGATGGCAGCCAGTGTATAAAGGTAGCCTTGATACATATCTCCTTCTCCCAGAATGGTGATGGCACTGAGAACGGCTACCACAAGTCCATTTCCGGGCCCTGTGATCGTAACATTTGAGCCACCAATGATTGAAACAATTAAGCCACCGACAATGGCTGCTATCACTCCGGCCACAGGAGGTGCACCTGATGCCAGGGCTAAACCCAAGCCTAAAGGCAGTGCTATGAGAGAGACTACTAAACCGGCAAAAATATTCTGAGCCAGATTATCTGTTAAGTTTTTAAGCAAGTCTTATATGTGTTTAGGTTTCTTAGTTTTTGAGTACAATTCGCTGAACGCAGCTGTTACCTTTTGCATCCCGAACCCTTAAAATATAAACTCCCTCGTTAAGATTTGCCATAATCAGCATTTTTTGATTCGTTTCTTCTTTAAAAAGAACACGATACTTCATATTTTTTCCTTGAATGTCCAAAACTTCAATATTCTCAGGTATTACATTTTTCAGCCGAATATTAATCGATTCATTTCTCGAAACCGGATTTGGGAATACCTCACATTGCGGACTACTAACTGCTTCCTGAAGCCAATAAAAAGGTTTTTTTGATTTATCATAATAAGGGTTCTGCTCGTAAACGTCTGAATTGTCAGAGAGGTTCAGTTGTCTTCTGTTATCCCCGTTTTGTTTTGCCAGATTTAAGATGGAATCTTCTTTAGTCTTGCAGTCTTCTACGACATAAGTAATTTTAACAGCTGGGCTTTTACATTCATTGGTATCAGTTTTTGCTATCCAAAAGATCCTGTTTTGCACCAAATCAGAGACAAGAATACTGTCTTTTACCAATGAACTATTTAGCTGATCATCAAGATAAAGGATGTTCATTGTATCGGATAACCAAAGGGGTTTTTCAATGGCTTCCAATTTACAGGCAGTAACTATGGGATTTAGGATTTCTAAAACCGGAGCAGGTTTTACATGGATATGAAGAGAATTAGAGGGGCCATAACATCCGTATTTATTTACCTCGGAGTACCAAAGCGTGGTATCTTCTGCCATGGTGAACTGCAGCGAATCTTCAAATAACCAGTTGTAGAAAGCATCTTCCTTGAATAGCCATCTGTAGGAATTATCTGTGCTGTCTAATTGGCCTATGTTTAGATAATCGTATTGGCAGATACCCATATTTTTAGTGCCTAATGAATCCGGTATTACGCCTCGGTCAAATAGAAATTCATCAGTACTTCTGGCACAGGTGGTACCGTTTTCGGATTTAAAAACGGCTCTGATGCGGTAATCACCATCTAGAGTATCCTGTAAATGATGGATAGTGAAAGCCAATGAATCTGTTGAATCCACCACTATCCATGATCGTCCGATTTGCTTTTGTAACTGATAGTATTCCACCTCACCTCTGAAAGCTAAGTTTGTAGTGTCAGGTGACCAGATTTGACCACTGCAGTAGTAGGCTTTATCAATGTTACCCAATATGCCATTCACATAAAGGTTTATTGGATCCGATACATATGAAGAATCGGTGGAGTCAGTGACTACTACTCTATACAAGCTCAAATGAGGGTCCAAAAGAGAGCCAACATTATTTATTCTGATATAGTCTAAGGTGTCATTCTCTAAGGTGAAAAAGGTGGAGTCTTCCGGTCTTTTTCTTTGCCATTGATACTCTAATGGTGGTATTCCCACTTGGTTGGCTTCAAATCTTACGGAATTACCTTCGCAATCAGCCACAGCCTCTAATCCATCATTAATGCCAAACGGACTTTTTATTTCAGCCCCTATAAAGGTTCGAGGGCCTTCACATCCATATTGACTCACCTGAGAAACATAATGTGTGTAATAGTCTGGTTTTACATAAAATGGGCTATTAAAACTGAAGGTTCTTCCTGTTTTACTTTTAAACCATTTTAAGTACTGACCTTTAGCAGAGAATCTCAAAGTATCACCTAATTCCACCACCGCTGGTGTGGTATTTTCAGGGGCAGGAGGAGCCGGATGTATGGTTACAGTGTAGCTGGCTTTTGGACCCACACAGCCTTCATTGTTTACAGAGGCATACCACCAGGTATAAACTCCAGCCTTATCAGAAGTAGGTTTAGGGGGTCTGGTAGATCCTGTATCCCAGGCTTCTAAAGAAGAAAACCAGAGGTCATTATTGGGTTTCGCATTGAAGCTCAAAGTTCTGGTAGGTCTCCCTTCGCAGAATTCTACAGTTTGATCAGCAGGTCTTTCCGGATACTCTCCGACTCTTAGCAGCGTTTGGTCTGTATTTTCAATACATTCAAAGCCACCCGTATTGAAGGAAATTCTACATCTGTATTTACGAGAACGCCATGTTTGCAAATTCGTAAACTTCAATGAAGCTGTTTTGGTGCCGGTCAAAGTAGGGTCATCCTGAAGGTCAATCCACTCACCGGCTGCATCGTCTCTGACTTGCCATTGATATCCCGTTACACTTCCTATCACTTCCAAATAATCACTTAGATTGAGGTCAAAATCTTGACCAACACAGGCCTTCAAATTGGGTAAGGTTCTGTTAATTACATTGGCATATAAAGTTTTTGGGATGGTATAGGCCACGGATACAGAATCGCCTACTATGCATCTGAATTGTGTCAGGTGTGGGTTGTTTTTACCACCGGCTCCTGATACTCTTATGGCTTTCTGCTGTGCATTCTTAATTCCGTCGTCCTCGTCATAAACATTCACAAAATCTGTTTCGCCAGGTCTTTTTCTTTGCCATTGATAGACTAAATCTCCGGCTCCTTCTGCTTCCACCAAAAAATTCACAGAATTGCCTTCACAGTCAAACTGATCAAATGGTTCTTGCGTGATGGTTAATTGAGGATATATTTTTGACTCAATTCCTAATCTCGGGCTTTCACAAGTAGCGTTTGACTGACTAACCCAATAAGTGTAATTTCCTTTTTCTGTTAGTACTGGTGCTGCCGCCAGTAGAGAATCTGAGTGATCAGCACTGTACCATTTTAGGTTCATTCCAGAAGCCGAGAATACAAGGGAGTTGGGCTGAATGGCACTTAAAGGTGTGGTATTAATTGGCATAGACAAACCAGGTATAACTTTTACGCTCACAGTTTTTTGGAAAGTCCCACAACTGCCCGAACAAGTAACAGTATAGTTCGTGCTTACTTCAGGATTCACAATTCTTTCGAAATCTGTATTTCCGTCGGCCCAACTCAGGACACCTCCACATACACTAGCCTTTAGCATTACTGGATTGCCTGAGCATACGGTTGTGTCTTGAAGATTTAAAGCTACTTCGTTGGTTGTAAGTACCATTACTTCAATAGCATCGGAAGTCGCTTTGTTGCAATTGGATAAATCACAATCATAAATGGCTCGGTAATAGACGGAGATATTGTCAGAAGACGTATTCTCGAGATCTGTCACAAAAAGCGAATTAGCAGTTCCGGCGAGATCTTCCCAAAAGGAGGAGCCAGCCGCAGATGACTTGGTGTTTTTCTGCCAGAAGATACTGCATGTGCCCGTTCCGCCGGTTATGGCTGTGGACAATTCAAAACTTTCGCCAGAGCAAATGCTGCTTTTGTCTGAACTGACACTGA
>CAJNIZ010010343.1:0-12286 GCA_905231905.1 Symbiodinium pilosum | reverse complement strand
TGCGAACCCACACCACTCCCGTCAAAAGCGCCGGGCATGCTGGAGATGGACTGGCGTCCATGCGAACCCACACCACTCCCGTCAAGAGCGCCGGGCATGCTGGAGATGGGCTGGCATCCATGCGAACCCACACCACTCCCGTGAAGAGCGCTGGGCACGCTGGAGATGGGCTGGCGTCCATGCGCACCCACACCACACCCGTCAAGAGCGCTGGGCATGCAGCAGACGGCATGGCATCTATGCGAACCCCCACTGCTCCCGTTAAGTCCGCTTCGGATTCCAGCTTCGCTCAGACGCGAGGCTCCTTGCCTACTCTTGCCTGCACCTCATGCTGTTTGATTTCTCGGTTGACAGAAGTGTGGGGGTCTTTTTGAAGATGCACTTTAAGTGACCAGAAATCGGCACGGCACAAGACGTGTTGCACACCGATTGTAGCAGCATCTGAGAGGCGCTGCAACACTTGTTGATTCGAGCAGTGATGGGCAACGGCCTGAGCTGGGGTTCACGTGGGAGTGGCTTAGAGAGTTGACTTCGCATTACTTAGGCCAGGCGACTATTGGCTTCCCTGGCATGTAGACTCCAATTTTGTGACCCTCCTTCACAAGGACAGTTCCTCTGCAGAGTGAAGATGGTGTCGGCGTGTGTAGGTCAGGAAGAAGCTACCAGAAGCGCATGTTCTTTCATGAAGGAGGACGCAGGTTCTTGTGAAGGCTGTAGGCCTTAGGGCTTGCCTGTATCTCTTGAATAGCCAACCATCACGTCTTATCTCGCGCATGGCCGCGGCCTCGATGTTTGGCAATTCGGCCCATGCTTGACTTTTGGGGAAGAGTGCCCAACAGCAAGCAAGTCCATGCATTTTTCTGCCAAGCCTCGGAAATTTTGGCGGTGCTTGAAGGAGATGTATGCCAGTGAAGCAACTGGTGAATTCCAATCCGAGCCGGCAGGGGCTGGTCTAATGATGATGAACGAGGCCTTTCGGCACCTGAGAGTGTAGGGTTTGGTCCGGCGTGCTGAAAGGTTGACGCAGTCATTTCCCAAGCAGTTCTAGTGAGGCTTGGGGACTTGAGGCATGTGTTGCATGCACTTCCGTGCAGAGGTTGGGGAGACGGCAATGGCCGAGTTCTCAGACCCCGACGCGATGATTCTCCAAATGGGTGCTTTCGCGCAAATTTACACAGGCATCCATTTGCAGAAGTTGTGAACTTGTTGCATTGCGGAATTGCGGAGGATTTTGAAGTCTTTGCCATGTGAGGGTTTTGCGAAAATGTTCTCAGAGACTGCTGGCTGCCTGATCTGCCTGCAGGCGGTGCATTGAAATCTTGTCGACATGCTGTCCGAATCCCAGCTAACGGCTAAGGGCCCGCTAACGTAGTCGTACCGATAGGTTTCAATCCATCTCACTTGATTAGCTGTGCGCCGCTGGTGAGGTCTTAAACAGCTTGGAACCTGGGGTTGCCCGGTTCAACTATTGTGCCTTGGCGAAACCAGCTAACGGCCTGGAGCACTTTCTGCCGCCAGACCGTGTCACTGTATCACATCTATTGCTGTACAGGTTACAAACTCGTGGATGTTCGTTGTTATGGATGGGCATCCCAGTATGTCTGATGAGGAAGAGTTGGCACCAGAGGAACAGAGAAGGAAACACTTTCAATGGGAGTTTCCATCATTTTTTTGGATGATGCATGAATCAAACACGCTTGCAAGCACGGGCTAGTAAAGGCGAACGCATCTGTCCTGGCGCCGGCTGGTAGCATGGCAGTTTGTTGATGAAGTGGAAGGTGGAATTTTCGAGGCGGTAAGGGTTTTGTTGGATGGGACACCAGGTTCTTTTGCGTAGCGCAGCTTTTGCTGGCGAGGCAATTTTTGGTATGTGCCATGGAACACCTTGTGCGAGCCTCCTCCTGGCAGCTCGCTTGCAAGCAGAATTACACTACGACTGCGCTTGAGCCCAGAAAAGCTTGATCCATGCTGCGTATGGTGGGTCAGCCGGATCCGTAGTAGGCACTTTGATGGGTTTTAGCGTGTTCTTGCTTTTGCATGCCTGGACTTTCTGTCCTCAGCTAAGGCATGGAGAGTACAGCGGTCAATAAGGGCTGGAATGCCATGATGGATGAGAGTTACCTCAACATTACCATGAGGCTCCGCTGCTCCTTCGTTTAGCCCACCTTATCAGTTTGCTCATCAGATTGCAGCATGCCAGGGCTCTCTGAGACAGACCCATCTTGCTGGACAGTCTAGACAAGCACATGCAAGCACGAAGGAAGTGTTTAGCTGAAAATGAAGACTGCTGGAGTTGGATGGACTTGGGGGAGCATGGGAGGGAAGACGATTGGACCAAAACTCTTACACAAATGCATGAAGGTCAGTGACGTTGTAAGCAAGCTTCGTCGCAAGGCAATGTTCATCGCACGAGGAACGCGTGCATTCTCATTGTGCCGTCTCCCCATGTTCCACACACTGGAAAGATCTTGAAAGACTTTTTCCACACACGCACCTTCCTTGGCTATGCCAGTCCGCGCACCTTGAGACAGAAGCGCAGTGAAGGGCAGCCAGTCGCGTTCAGAAAATGCGTGGTGCACTTTTGGGGCAGGCAGAGTTTCTCAGCCTTCCGTCAGTACCTTGGCTGCAAAAATCACGCGAAAGGAGCAACGCGGCGACAAGGATGCAAAGACGGCATCCATCTGCCTTGCACACATTGCCACAGATAGTACCGCAGGTCAGGACTCCACGGAAGTGTACTGCACGGCTAGTGGCTAGTGTAAACTGCTGTGCTTGAAACATCACTGAAAGAACCTCTATACTCAAAACCAAAGTTGCGGGATTTGACGGAAATCCAGCTGCTGCATTTCTTCATCAATACTGCTTCCTGGCTCTACTATACGAAGTGACGTTTAACAACGTTCTGATGGGGAGGATTCATAGGTAAAACGATAGTCTTGGAGCATGTTAAATCGACAGATCTCCAGCCGACTCACCTTACACAGCCTGCCGATGGCGACTCAGTATGCTTCAGTCCTTACATCCTCGATGTCCTGCAAGTAAGTGTTGACTCAAAGTCATGATTGTTTTCTAGGGTTTGGCTGGACGAGGGGTCCTTCATTTGCTTCAGAAAAAGCAAGTGTATGGAAGATATCAGACATGACCGAGGTTCATGGTGTCACCAGAGGCACGAATTCAGTTTGTGAACTCCGAACGTTTCACAGTATCTTGGCATATCTTGGCTGTGGGAGGGCGAGAGAGATTGGGTGAGGTCATGCAAGATCAATTTTCTCTGCGAGTTCTTTTCCAAAGAGAGATGACATGAGTCTCTGGTCTCTCGCAGAATAAGCCACAATGCTTTGTGGCTGCGTGCAAAGGAGCTTTCGGAGATTTTACCTTTGGAGAAGCCACAATCGCGAGGCTGGGCTTTAAAACCTGCTGGACAGCTACAGCCGCGTAGCCATGACTAGTGGTTTCGACTTGATTCCCACAGATTGGCGGATGGACTATGCAGGTGTTCTGGACAGCAAGCCAGACATCCAGATTGACATTTTGACTGATGTGCGATGCCCGTTCTCGTGCCTCAGGCTTATGAAGAAGTGCATTTAGAAACCATAAGAGCATGCTCGCTGCAGTTGTCAGTGCAATGTGTGGCAGACAAGCCTGAGTAAACTTGTGAGCTTTCTTTGGCTTTGGATTGGCTTCTCCCTGTCCACTACTCCTACCATTTAGAGCAGGCTTATGTGCGGCTTCATTCCATGTCGTGTGATGGTTCACACAATTTGCAGGGGAGCACTGGACCCAGGTTCATCAGTCAGACCAACCTCGAGGCGGCGGCACGCAACTTGTCATTGCCACGTGGCTGCAAATAGTTGGTCGTTGGCTTGGCCAATCTGCAGATAGCTTGTGTCCATGGCGCACTTTCGGGGGATGGCTTTCGGCCATCTTGTCTGAGCACTTGAGCACGCATTGAGCACGCAATGCATCTCAGCATGTCGAAGCATGTAGAAACTATGCCAGTGATGCCAGTGTGTCCTTACACAAGGCAAGACCACGTCAATCTTCGCTTTCATCCGATTTTTCTCAATCCCGAAGTCTCCAAGGCAGTGCGGTTTGATCTGCAGCTTGCGCACAGTTGCAAGGGTTTAGAAGGAAAGTAAAACATTCAGATTTCTGCAGCTACCGCAACGCTGGACTACACAGCTCGAAGAGCCGGAAAAGCGCCGGCTTTGGCTTTGGCATTGCCAGCCTGAGAGCATCATCACAGGAGGGCGAGAGCTTGGATGACTACCTTTGGCGAGAGTTCGGCTACACCAAGGACTGCCCGAAAACCTGCAACATGTGCATATGGAAAGACAATTGCCTCTACTGTTGGCAGGAGTATGCGCATTCTGAAGAGTATCCACTGCGTAAGGCTGGATTGAAGGCAGGCATCGCGGCTTGGCAGGCAGTTGCCAGACCTTCAGGTCCAGTGCTCTGACAAGCTAGAGGCTCATTTGCTCCACACCGAAGAAGATTCCTCATATCAGTGAGCATGAGATGGGAACCAGTCCGAACTCATGGAAAAGCGGATTTCAGGCTGAGGCAAGCCCTTGCATAAAAGCCGGGCTCTTGCGAGACCAAGGACTTGAATCCCAATCGACGAGTCGTTAACACGTTCGACGCCCATTGCCTCATCGAAGCCGCGCAGGCATCTTCGCAGTAGTCAGTGGGGAAGTATGGGGCTAGGCTAAAGGCACGAGCTGGGCATGTGCTCATCGCATCCGCAACCTTATGGTGTCGGGCACTCTCGAAATTGAACAAATGAGGCGGAGGGCAAGCAAGAAGAGCTTGAGCGGACCCTGTCACGATGGTATTTTGAAGAGGCCAAGGAGCCGAGTGTCTCGCTGTTGATCCAGAAGCACGGATTTGGGACAAGGGCTGAAGTCAACTCAGTCAGGACATTTCTGATGCCAATGTGCTAGCAGCTGCTGCTGCCGCCTGTGGCGTTGATGTCTCGCGCGCTGCATCGCCGGAGATCAAACTGGCCGTGCAGCAGCGCTACGAGGAGCTCGCTTGACCTGGTGAAGCAGCTTGAAGATGCGCGAAGTGCTTTGCAGTTTCGCTGGAGGAGCTGTCAACCAGGCTCGGAGAAGTCCCACACTTCCTGCTGAGGGAGCAGGCGCTCAGTTGCATCATGACATCAGCTCCCATGCTTGGCATCCTCCATGTGCCCAGATCTCGGGGAACGGTGTGGAGATGAGTGGCCTGAAGAGCGTGGAGGACTGGGAGAAGGCACCTCCTTTTTTGAATGGAAGGAACATAGAGTCATAGAGCAGCTTACAGCCTGAACAGAAGAGGAAGTGTTACACTATATTATATAGGGCTAATCATTTCGCAATTAATGCCGGCGCCTGGGTCATGTGGCCGAATTCATTGTTGACACCCAGACTTCCCAGGTCCTCCAGCAAGTGATGGAGCGAGGCAACTTTGTTGGCATGACGATCAACGGACCTCATGGACAGAAGGCAGACAGGGCCAAAGAAGTCACGTAAGAAGTCTGGGAATCAGGACAGGCGCAGTCGTCAGCCAGAACATGCGGGGACTGTCTATAGTTTAGGCATGATAGTCGTCACAGCTCTTCTTTTGTCGCTAAATCTCTCTCTCTCTCTCTCTCTCTCCTTCTCCCGAGCCTCAAGACATTGGCAGGTGCGACTGGATGAGGCGAATCCATACGCTGCCATTAGTCACGCAATGGATGCCCAGCCGCTTGGCGGACTCGATTTAATCGCTGGGGTTGCAGTTTGAATTGCTTGAAGGGGTCATCTTTTGTTGAAAACGCAGTTTTGTATAGCTTGTACTCCTCACAAAGGCACGCTTAGCGGTGAACCGACATGAGGGCTGTCATGCCGGACCTGACAGACCTGCCCAGATTACAGCTCAGAAGCCCTGCTGACAGTTCTGACGCCAACTGCAAGACTGAAGTGGCTCTTCTCACGGCAGCTTCTTCTGCTCTGACATTTGGGTGATGCATCTTGAAAAGTATCTAATTGCAAGACGTCGTGGCAAAGGCATAGCTGGAAGCCTGATTCGTGGCCCTACCAGGCGGCGCAGTCAACGTTGACACCTGCGGTAGGATGACCTGCTCTGCGAATGGGAAAATCACGCGTAGGTTTCTACCTGTAGCATTGCTCTTTTCAGACGTCGTTTTTGAACATTTGTCTCTCATGACGTACTGCCACTGTGATGGTAGAACCCCCTTTCGAAGAGAAAAATGAGCGATCCCTCTGCAGGCAGACGACTTCAAGCGTATGGATGAGAGCCAGTGCCCTATGTCAGTCACGGTCATCCCCCTCGTCTTCCCCATGCATGAAAACCTGAATTTGTGGGTTACGCGCAAAGCACACGGTATAAATTGGCTTTGAGCTTCTGAAGAGTTCTGGGTTCCTGTCAAGATGGTGATGTCAAGCTTAGCCTTCAGCACACAGCCGGCCCAAGTGCATCAAGCGCTCAGGCCCAGACACCATGATGTATGCTGAGCCTCGGCTGGTGGAGCATCTCGATGACTCGTCACTGGAGCCCTGACGGGAAGAAGAAGGGCTGAACCTTGAGAGGGCAAAATCTAAGTCTCAATTTGCTGGCCAAATCGGTCTTCATGCCTCACAGCCCTGCATTACAGCCATGGGCCAGGAGCGGCTGCAAAACGCCTATGAAGCCATCTTCAAGGCCAGCGAAGTCTGCTCTGTTGCGCGGTCAGACACCATACATGCAAGAGTTTGATGCATCTCTGGACGAGCAGTCCTGTATTGTACTTGCCGCATGAAGTCAAGAATCCTTTCCTACAACTCTCAGTTTGTTCAACTTCAGGCTTGCCCCGAGCAATTTGCTGTGCTGGATTTGTCTCGGCCCCGGTCATGGGAGCTGTTTGTTGACTGATTGGTGCCTTTGGGTCACCGGTGTGGGGCAGCAAGTGCAGGTGCTCGAGCTGGAACTCGCACTATCCTCAGGAGGCTTTGCGCAACTTGTCCGCAAGGTAAAGTGCACTTGCACCATGGTCAGCCTTCAATGCTGCAAAGCAACCGGGAAATCTTCTGGGTGAGCTTCCCTTCTCCAGCTTGGAACTTATCAGGAGCTGCGTCGAGAGTCGCGGTACACGGACTGAATGCAGCAGAGTTGGAGGCAAATTTGCAGGCTGGGTGAGCATTTCCTGCTCGGAGTGATTTCATTTGTGAGTGTTTACTCATCTCTGCAACAAGAAGCGGGACCAGTATTGAACATAGGGAGAGGTTGCTCCCATCGCCCATCCTGTTCAGGCAACCGAGCGTCATGTGCAGGACTCGTGTTTTCAGCAACGGGAAGTGCTCAAGATAGTGAGCTTTCACGCAAGGTTTCAGGCATAATCTCTTTCATAGCCGACGTTGCAACAAGCTGTCTTCCTTGCAAGTGAGGCTTTGCACTTCATTCATGCAAGGACCTCAACTCCAATGCATCACTGCCCTGGGATGCTGACAGCTTTGATGTTATCACACTGGCACTCAGCGTGCCTCGGCACCAGCTCGTAAAGCAGTTGACCTTTTGGGTGTAGCTTCAGCTGGGCCTCCCATCAGGTCCAGTATTTGACGGATCCACGCGCCGTCTTTTCAGAGATGCACCGTGTGCTGAAGCCCGGCGGGTTGGCTGTGGTGGCCCGGCCAGAAGGGCAAAGCTTTTTGTGCGGACTGCTGGTATTGCTAGTACTGGCTAAGGTACAGGCTAGTTGCTTCTAACAAGTGCGGTTGTGTGACCGTACCCTTGCGGCAAAGCCAAGGTGGCATTCTCGCACCGTGCTTTCATTGAAAAGGCTGGATGTACTTGCACTTCGAGTTCTGTCGATCAGGTCGTAGAACCTTTGTCGGGAAACTTATCTACGTGACCGAAGTCCAGTTTGCCATCCATCTCTCCCGATTGCTCCTCCCTTCTCCTTGCCATTCCTTTCTCCTCCGCATCATCAGCCACAGTCCATGGGAGCAGCGGTTTTTTTTGGTAGATGAATTATAAGTGCGCAACGCAATAACTCAGCAAATCCTGGTCTGAAAACAAGGTTTTCCCATGCGCGCAGAAGGACGCGGAAGCCCTGCGGAAGCGTTTCTTCACAGAATGGGCTCATGTTTTCAGAAAACCTGGCTCTCAACGTGATTCAACATGTAAGTTGAACCAGCTATGTCATCCCAACCTTAAGTCCTAGAGTTAAATGCTGTGGCTTAACCATAACCTTGAAGCCCCGAACGAAGCCACTAGTATGCTTTCAGGAGCATGTCGTCTTGAGATCATTCAGGCAAGTTATCCGAAAACATCTCCGGGTGCAGGACGTTTGCGGAAGCTCCGCACAAGGTCCGCTGAAGCTCCGCGGACGCCCGCAACGGAGCACTGGATCCATACCCATACCTTTGCTCACGAAGTTCTTTCTTTACTTGTATGGAAAAGCCCAGTGAGTTGCTGTTAGTGTGGCTGCAGGTAGCTGCCAAATCGAAATTTCACTCTTATGGAAATGACTCGCTGTCACTGTGGCCGTTTCTAGCAACTAAACCCCAACTTGATCCTGATGAACAACTTGGCATATGTGTTGCTGCGTTTCAAGAAGCTACGTCGTCCTTCAGCTGGGATCTTTTGTATGCATACTCCATGTATCATGTAATCCGTGCTGATGATGCAAGTTGCTGCTCTAATTAAGAGGGAGGAATCAACCGAAAAGAGCATGGGGCAGGAACCTTTGCCGTAGGCTTCGAAGCCCTCTCGCGGAAGCAAATCCCGAAATCCAACCGAAAAACCTTCGCGGAAGCAGCCGCGGAATGTGGAAGTAAAAAAGGCTACAAGCGCCACTCGCGAAAGCCCTTCCCAGAAGGTGTGGTTTCTGTGATAGAATTTAAAGAAAATTAAAACCAACACTCATGGGAGACCACTTCCTGTCGGCTCTGCATTTTCCAATCCATCATTTGGTGCTTAGGTACTGCGCATCCAATTCGTGTTGTTCGATTTTTCAGCACTCCTTGCGGCCTTTTGGCCAAAGGGAATGTGCGAAAACCAGCAAAGTGATGTGCTCATGAGTGGCTGATTGCCACGATGAATAGTGGCTGCAGGCCCAGTGCAAAGCTTGTTCGACTTGAATCAGCCCATGGTCATGGTAGCTGACAAATCAGTACTCAACGGCAGATGATCAGTTGTGGGAAGAGCTGCAGTCAGGGTCCGGGGCTCGGAAACGGTATCCAAGTTCGTGCTAAATCTGCAAGGCTGTGCAAGTTTGGGCGGCAGAGCCTGACGATGGTGAAGGGCACGCGCACCTGGTCAGTGAGGGCCTGAAGCAAGCCAGCATTTCCAAAAATTGCCTGGAGCTATTTCTAAGCTACACATCTTTGTCTGATGAGCTTCTTCTCCGCACTAAATGCAATAACTAACATTGTGGCAGTTTCGTTATAATGCCCAGCCACAAATTGCATACAACCTATGTAATGATTACATGTCTGGGGTGTCTGGAGTAACCCCTGGGTCAGGGGACAAAAGCCTCCGATAGTAATTCATTACCCGCATCGCCTAGGCCGTTACTTCCAGCATGGGCCTAAAGACGGCTGGGAAAAGCTCGCGACCGTCGTTCTTTGGCTTGCAATAAAACAACTTTTGAAAAGCATTGTGACGCCAGAAGTTGTTGCTGCTGTCCTTGAGCTGAGGACATTAGCCCACGCCATGGCGATCCAGTCTGGCTGGTGACCGCCGTCAAATCTGTGTCAACATAGAGTCATTAATGCTAGCAATTAGTTTTACGCCGACAAGCGCCTGCTAAACAGCCTCGTGCTTGGATGTCAACTTAAAATGCAAGGCACTCAAGTAACTATTGCGGACTTGTTCATTTCAGCACTTACAGCTTGATTGCAGCCTGAGCTCAGCACAGATTGACAAGGTTACATGTCTGTATTCATGGTCGATTCCGTAGCAGGAGGCATCCAAGTAGGAAGCTTGGTTTAGCAAGTTTTGATAGTCATGAAGCAACTTGAGCAGTGCTCAGCTAAGCCGGGTGTCGAGTCCACAGCCAAGGGGCTTTGCTCAGCAAATGACACGAGATGAAATGACAATTTTCCCGTGTATGTCGAGCTGACAGTGACACCTTGCAGTCCCAGATATGGATAATCCGCATCTTCGGGCAGGCTGAGCAGCTCAGCCAGCTTTTAAAGCGTGTGTATTGGGATAAACTCCCTATTTGAGACCCGCAGGGGCAGAAGCAAATTCTGGGTCACTGAAACCTCTCTTGCAAAAAACGCATGTTTGCGTGTAAGACCTCGGCTATACCAGGGAAATTATGGCGGCGCCCGTGGACCCAGGGTTTGGAATTCATATACACATATACAGTTACGCTTGCTGGCCCTCCCTGCCCCATGGTCTAGGCTCCTCTTCACTCCCCCGCGGGTGGGTGGCTGTGGTTAGGGGGTTGGGGTGAGCCCTCCCTTCCTCTGCGGGCGTGGTTGGCGGCGACCTCTCTGTGGATGCGGTTTGAGGCTTTGCCCTCCCTTTGCGGATGCAGGCGTTACGGAGATTCTCAAATTCAGAATAAGATTATCGCTCCAATATAAGATATCTCTATAAAAGGATCTGGGCCGGGGCTTCCATTTTTGGGCTTGGTCTCATTTTTCATATGGCTGGCCAATTTCGAAAATCCTAGGATTTTCGTCAATATATTCGAGAATTGGAGGGATTCGCGCGATTCTAAAATATTTTATTGAGAACTATATTTTTCTCATTTATGATATTCAAGATTGGATTCGAATTACATATTTTTCTGTCGCGCAAATATTTAAGATACGCTTCTATTCGTTCAAAATCGCGTTCTCGCTCGAGGAATCTTCAAAAATTGATATTCATTTTCGTCTATTATGAATAGAGAAAAAAGAAGCGTTTTGATATTCGAAAATATCGCTTCTATACGAGATATCTTTAAAAATTCATTTTGATATTGATGATATTTATATCTTGAAAAATCGCATTCTCATTCGATAGATTATTTAGCTTCATCAAATTCGATGAGAATATTTTTCTCATATGGAACATTCAGAAAATTTGATCATTCTTGAAGAATGATATAGAGGCTTTGAAATAGGATTCGTTGATATCGTCATTCAAAATTTGATTATTTATGATATAGATCTTATATTAATTCTATATTAATATATTCTATTTAAAATCGCTTTATTTTGAAGAAAATTGCGCTCTTCTGCGGGGCGTCTTGAAATTCTGAAGAAAATTACGCTCTCGTGCGGAAATCACGTTCTCGTGCGGAGCGTGCTGAAGATTTTAATGATAATCGCGTTCTCGTATCGAGCATCTTCGAAATTTCATTGCTCTTTCTTTCAAAATCGCGCTCCCGTTCGGAGCGTCTTCAAAATTTTGATGAAAATCGCATTCTCGTATAGAGGATCCCGAGAATTCGGTAGATTTTTCAATATAGATAAATGAAGATATAGAAATTATATCTACGTATATATATGCGCTTATTCATTTATATCCAAAATAAAGGCTTTTGGATCTCCTATATAAAGATTTTTATATATCTCTATTAGAGATTTAGAAGAGATCCCATATAGGAGATCGTAAATATGCCAAAATTCTGAAAATGAGCTTCTCAAATCGTAAATCATAAATAATATTCTATTTAAGAATTTTGGATAAATGAGCTCTCCAAATCCCAGATCATAAATAGAATCCCTCTTGAATTTTTAGTCAAATGAGCTCCGCAAATCCCAAATGGCAAATATTGCTCTCCTTAGATTTTTGGATAGACGAGCTCCCCAAGGTCCAAATTACGAGCAATAACTTTCTTCAATTTTCAGATAATTGAACTCTCCAAATCCCAAATCGTAAGCAATATCCCCATTTAGCTGCTAGACAAATGAATTCTTCAAATCCCAAATCGCAAGCAATATTCCTATTAAATCATTAGATGAATGAATTCTCCAAATCCCAAATAAAATCGTCCTAAATTTTTTCTATCAAATGAATTGCCCAAATCCCAGATCGCAAATAGGGATCTCCTCAATCTTTTCTGATAAATTAATTCCCAAATCGCAAATAATATCCTTCTTAAATTCTTTTATCAAATGAATTCCCCAAATCTCAGATCGCAAGCAATATCTTCCTTAATTTTTTTTGATAGATGAGCTCCCCAAATCCTATATATATATATGCGTAGGAAGCTATATATATATATTTATATGCGTATTTATCAATATATATAAAAGGAAAAAATATATAGATATATATAGGAATGAATCTATATATATATAGATAGATATATGAATATATAAAT
>CAJNIZ010010340.1:0-12292 GCA_905231905.1 Symbiodinium pilosum | reverse complement strand
GACTAGTCTTGTTGCGCCTATCGATTGGTCTCGTGCCAGCCGCTGAAAACCCTCAAGGTTTCGCGTTTGGGCTTTCGTGCTTTCTCCGCCTCTGGGTCGGCGGACTGAGCCGGAGGCTCTTAAGTGGTTTAGGGTCTAGGTTTTGGGATTTCAGGTTCGGGGTTTAGGCTTAGGATCCCGAAAGTAAATCCAGGGCCCGCAAACCTCAACCAATAATAGTAGGTTCTTAGACCCTAAACCCTAAACCAGAAACCCAAAACTACGGGCTCTACTTCAAAGATCCTCCTGGAGCTCTTCAGCTTAAGTTGCTTGCAACCAAAGGCTCAAAGTTGTGGGGTAGCACTGCCTGGAATCCTTGTTTGGGTTTAGGGATTAGGGTTTGGGGCTCGGGCTTCAGATTTCTAGAATTTTGAGCCCTAGACCCTGGACTCAAAAATCTTCTATCGCAAATCCGAAGCCCTGAACCTCAAGCCCTGTAGTAGTGGCTTGGGTAGGAACATGGAATCGTCATCAATATGCACCACACCAAGCCCCCACAATCATACCACCCTAACATTACGGGTTTGGAGCCTGGTGTCCCCAAAAACGCTAGACCCTAAATCCTAAAGCCTAAGCCCCAGACCCTAAACCCTCAACAGAGTACGGCCAGGGTCAAAGCCCTTGCCTGATCCCGACCAGCCATGGAGATTCGCAACCCTTACCCTGACTAGGTTTGCGGGTTTAAGGTTCAGGATTGAGGGTTAGGGGTTAAGGCTTAGGGTTGGTAATTCCCATAATAAGATGGCCCATCCGTTGCCAAGGTCCCCGCAGTCACCGTTTTGAGCAGCCCCCATGTCGTTGTGGGCTTGGGGTGGGCGCTAAATCCTGATATCCCTGAGTCATTCAGCCTCATCTTCCTACGATCAAGACTAAAAAGCTTGCGTGATTGGAATATACTATACTCCCAGAATTCCCAAGGAAGGTACAATGCGCTTGGGGTTATGCAGTATTTTTGGTATCTGCCGTACTAAACCTTGAGTCCACAAACCTGAGGATTCTACCCTCCCTGAGCTCTAGAAGCTTCATTCCTTGAGGCCTGAACACCCTCCAACTCAACCCACTTGATTCTTTCACCACAGCAGGACTCTAGGGATATGTGAGGGTTATAGGCGGATCATGGGGGGTCCTGGTTTGGGATTTTATAGAATAAGCTCCACCCTAGACCCTAAGCCCCAACCCATTTGCTGTCCAGTGGGCCCAACTCGCATCCAGGCGTGAACTCCTTGGCAACAAGGACCGGTTCGACAACTTCTAGTTAGATTTTGGGAGGATGTAGGATCATCCAGTGACCCCTCATAACCGTGTTGACTGACCATACAACATCCCTCATTCCAAGACCAAGGAACGCTCTAAATTCTATGCCCGCCCTTGTGGGGCGATGACGTGGCTCATCTTACTTCTAGCCTCGCCTCGCTGTGTCCTAGCTGTGGGCCCAGAAACTCCAAAAACTCAACCCCTGTCGCGGTCACAGTCAGAAGACACAAGTGCCATGAGATGCTGTCAGAATCCCCAAGCAAAAGCTGAACATGGTCTAGATAGTCTAGAGGTTTGGGGATGCTGGCAAGCATTCAGAACAACGACCCTCATAAGCATACCGCAATGCCAGAAAGTATGACAACATCAAAAATTTTGATGCTCAGACTCGCAACAATGAGTGGTACCGTCTTAGACGGTTGAGTCGGCTGCCAACTGCTGTTTGCACAGAGTGCATCACGACACTGGCCCAACACACCACCAGAATCAGCTGACAGAAACGACAAGCACCTCGTGATAGAATTACAAGTTCCCTTTTGGGCTTCATGTAATCAGATTGCGCACAGACAGAGAGAGAGAGAGAGAGAGAGAGAGAGAAAAGGAGAGAGAGAGAGAAAGAGAGAGAGAGAAAGAGAGAGAGAGAGAAAGAGAGAGAGAGAGAGAGAGAGAGAGAAACATACAATAAATACATATATGTATGTATACACCACAACATGTACGTCCGGTTGTCCAATTCGTCCCTGTTGAATCCCCACAATATGCGCCAGAAAAATTGAGGGTGACCCTCAACAAGACCAATACAGCCTTCCACATACACAACAATGACTTGTTGATTGCGGGAACACCAATGCCCTAGGTACGTATACAACAAAATTCAATTCCGGTTGTTCCATTTTATTCGTCATACCCCCAAATATCCCTCTTTGCACCAAACCTTAAACCCTGAATCCAACTCCCGAAACCCTAAGCCTTAATCTGGGGATGCCTACACCATGAACCCTGAACCCATATACCATAAAGAGTAGTTCCAATTTAGTTTCCATGATCTCTATCTGACCCCTATATACCCCCAATATATTCCCTTTTGTAATATGGCAATTTTCCTTTTTCCATTGTCCCTTTACAACCCTGAACCCTCCGAGGCGAGATCCGCCTCCGTTGCCCCCAGTTGTCGGAAATCCCGCGCCAGCTCCTCGCGGCCTGGACACGGTTTAGGGCTTAGGGATTAGGATTTAGGGTTCAAGGGTTTGGGATTCAGGGTTTAGAGTTCAGGGATTTGGGGTTTGGGTTTAGGATTCAGGGGTTTGGGTTTAGGGTTGAGGGGCTTAGGGTACAGGGTTCAGGGGTTTAGGTTTAGGATCCAGGGTTAAGGGCTTAAGGTTTAGGGTTCCGTAGTTCAATGGCTTGGGGTTACATAAGGGTTTTATGGATCAGGGTGTACGGAATAGGGTGTAGGGTTAGGGATTAGGTTTGAGGCCGCAGGGTTTAGGGTTTAGGGCCAACATTTAAAGGATCTGCGGGGTTTCAAAACGGAGGCTCCTAACCCCAGGAATTTATGGGGGGCGGGCGGGCGGGGGGGGGGGGGGGAAACGCAGTTCAGGGCTTAGGGTATTTGGGGTGGTACAGTATAATGTTATGAGAAAAGTAGAAAACTGAACAACTACAACTATCATCACTAACATAGTTCTCCCATAGCTATAGTACAATATACCAGGAAACACTTTTCCAACTCTGATATATGGTAGTTTCCATAGGTGTGTCCATAGATAGGGGGGCCCCAATATAGAACCCCCAATGCGATCGTCCCTATTAGGGGGCCTTTCAAAAGGTACACTTAATTTTCGGGACACCTTCATATCTAGAAACCTGCAGGATGTTGTCAATCAACCCTACGTTTGTAGAATCGCAAAATGCCAGCATGAGACTGACTGCACTTGGTTTAAGGGTTTAGGGTCTAGGCTCAGAGGTTTCGGATTTGGGGATTCTGTCTGATGGTCAGGAAAAAAGATTGTCCCAACCCTCACCGCTGTAATGAGGCCCCCTTTAAAGAGTCATATGAATCATATTGTACTCAAAGGGTCCTTGCTTTGGGGCTTTGGGCAACAAAAAGCTGCTGGGTCAAGCAGAGGGGCTAATTAGTGGGTTGACAGCTTGGTCCTCCAAGGAGTTTTCATGGTGACTCTACATAATAACTGAAGCCATTTCCCCGTACAGTAACGCTTACCGCAATGGCCAATGAAAGTTTTTGTAGGCGCTCGAGAACTGTCAGGGGGAATTACCCAAATAATTGGATCCAAGCCAAACAAGCCAAACACGGTTTACTATGCAGCAAACAAATCACGTAACAGCAAAAACATCTTTGTTGTTCAAGTGTGTCTCTTTATCATCCTGGTAAGTAGATGCTGGGGACTAGACAAATCTTGCCAAGTTGTGGCCCCGGAGCAGGAAACCCTGTCCAGAATCATCAGGCAACAGGCCGACGTAAGCCACACAAACCTTAAATCCCCTACAAGCCCTAAAGTCTGGGTTCCCTGGAGCCCCAGCAGAGATTATTGTGTCGGTACTTCCACCAGAATTAACAAGCCCACAAGAAACGGCGATAGGCCTGTGGCGACAGCCATAAAGAGGGGCGTCAAGCCACCGCAAACATCCTGGGCGACCTCGTCCTGTTTGCGGCTGAGGGTCTAGGGTTTAAGGCTTATTCCAGGCTGCGACGGGCTCTGACATTTGGATGATTAGGAAGAAGCTGAATGGCAAATCAGTTCTGATGATAGGCCCTTATAACCCCACACAACCATATGTCCTAAACATTTAGCTAACTCCAAGCCCCTCTAAGTAGTTCTCTGAAATCCCTAAACCCTAAACTGGCAACCATGAAACCTAAATCCTAAGGAACGAAGGCTGAAGGCTCAAGGCTCGAGAATGACTGGCATGCTCGTCTTCGTTTGTGGTCTGAGCGTTTCATCCGTCCCTTGCTGGGGAAAAGATCTCGAGTCTAGGCTTCGGGTATAGGGTTCCCAAACGGGCTTTGGTCAACACACCTTGTTTGTTTACAGGACATGAAGTCTCAATCGGAGGGAACGTGCTGGGAATAAACCTAAACCCTAAACCTCAAAGCCATGTCACTAGGAATCGTGCAAAACAATCAACTTTCTAGGGCCAGTAGGGAATATACAGGACGATAATCCCAGAATCGGTTCCTTTACTACCCCATAGGTGAAAGGAAGAAAGGGAACCTTTGGTCTGGTCCATCCTTTCTATGCAACGTGGACTCATGGTGAACACATACAACCTGCTTTCTCTCGGCAAAGGTGTAGGGTTTAGGGTTTCGGGTATGGGGTTTTGGGGTTTGCAGTGAGAACACACAACCTCTTATCTCTCGGCAAGGACACTATGAGAGATTCCGGCCCCGTTGAGCGCTGGCAAGGACCATAACATTTTTTCTAGGGTTTAGGGCCTAAGGTTACGCAACCACATGAAACTTGAAACAGTCAATATATGTGGGTTTGTCGAGAAATTCAGGGCCCTTTAGTGCACCAACCATAGACAGGAATTACCAAAGGATCAGGGCCTAGGGGGTCCCTAGTTCAGTATTCTATATGCGTAGCTTTGAGACACTACTTTTTCCCAACCTGACGTGGACTCCATCAAGCCTCAGTTTACAGGAAGGGGGTCTTGATAGGGCCTTTGTGGAGTTTCCGTTTCCATGTTATCTCGGGGGGGTATATATACCCTAAACCTCACAACCTTCGCATATCCCCCTTAATCCCTATAGAGCCCTTCTTGCGGGTTCCATGCTACCGCTTTTTTGCAGGGTACTCTACACCCCAAATCCCAGCTCCTGCAGTCAGAGTTAAGTGCGGTGGTCACAACTCTACACGGTTCGGAGTTTAGGGTTTATGGTTTGGGGATTCCTGAAAACAGAAGCTCTTTAGACACTCGAAAGGCTATAGTGATGTGTAGGATCTAGGGATTAGGCTTTAGGAGCCGGGGTTTTGGAGGGGGGAAAAAAAAAAAAGCGTGCTGTTAGGGGAGTTAGGAGCCACAGGGTATAGAAAAACACTCTGAAGGCCTTATTTCGCAGGATACAGAGATAATTTTGAAGGCTAGCAAGATACAAAACCGGCAGCAATCACTTTTTCGTTGTTGTGATCTTGCAAGTGCCTGAGTTTCCAGAAATAGGGTGCACCAGGTAGATACTAAAACCGAAAGCTGGGTCTTAGGGTTTACATTGCGTTTAAGAGGGCCTTAAATGACTAGCACAGTAAAGAATCACATGGAATTGAAATGGCACCAGGGCTTCGTAATGGCTATGTCTGGGCCCTTTTGCTAGCATGACTCATCTGCTGATGGGCTGGCTAATGCTGTAGCCCGCCTGGTATAAAATCACTGTGTCACTGCTTCCCACCCTAAGCGCTAAACGTCACTGCTTCCCATGCCAACAGACTGTCAAAACAGAACTCAGAAGAGGACATCATCTATTCGAGATGATTCTCTGTAGGAGACTGCATACTTCCCCTTGCAAATGCTACCTACGTGGGTATTTCTTAAAATATTCGGTGCGTAACCCCATAAAGGGGCCCCAAATTCCGTCGTACAGTCCCCAAATAACGCACCAACCCAAAAGCCTAAACTTAGCCCGCATTACCCTACAAAGAACAAATACCCCAAGAAGCATACATTGATCCAATAAAACCCTTGGCGAGTCCTGCCTGCGCCATTTCTTCGTCACTCTCTTGCGGGCTCTGGACGCTTTCAGGCTCCGAAATGCCTCTCTCCAAGTCTTTGGGTTTACGGTTTAGGGTTTGGGCTTTAGGCTTTTGGGTTTAGGGTTTGGTATCAATTGCAAATTCATTGCAAGATTGAGTAACTCACCAAGACATCCCAACCACAAATAGCCACAAACACAACTAAACCCTATGTAAATCCTCAGCGCAACACAACTTGCCAAGGCAAGTAGTTCGGAGAGTCTCGGTAATCTTACCTCAGAACCCATGCCGAAAGCCTAGATTCCTAAGGCTTCGGGTTTAGGGTAGGACAGACTGCCCTAACAAGGACACTTAGACCATACTTAGAAGGGAACCTTGAGATCACTTAGAGGGTCTGTCTTGGGGGTTGCTCAAGCAGGTGATCTACCTGAATGCGCAAAGCCTTCAAGACACAAACACACGGTTTAGAGTTTAGGGTTTAGGGTGTAGGCTGTACGGTTTGGGGCTTAGAGCTTAATTCATAATTAAGGGTCTGAAGCCACGTATGCTGCACTGCCTGAGTTGTCATCTTCATCGTCAATCTCGTCTTTTTGGGGCTTCTTGTCATCCTTCATCTCCTGTTCTCAAGGACGGACCATTGGGGATATACCTCTTTAGAAGGAGATCCCACCTGAAAAGGGAACCTACCTCATGATACCTCCAAATAATGTTGTGAATAGCTCGGCACCTCATGTTGCACCGAGAGCTTCCAGAATGCGGGGCTCAAGAGATTCAGGACTTAAGCCGCAATGCAAAGAGATTCGGGACCCAAGCGGCAGTGTATGTAAGGGCATATCTCTCCAAGAGGCATGTCGAGATGGGTGTTCAAGCTATCCAAAAAACGTCTTCAGCATAGAATGGCAGCCTTGACATAGCCAAGAGAAATCTAGATATCATGGACACCCACCACCAAGTTAGTATCTACTGCTTCGCCTGCTGCCCCCTGAACCATGTAATGAAAGTTATCATGCAAAAGATACTTCTCTATAAGATGACCATCAGAATGCACCCCCAGAACTTGAATACGCATCTATCCCATAGGGTTTAGGGTTTATGGGTCCCTCAGAACCAAATCTTAGGGCTTCGGGCTGTACAAAATGGGTTCTGATAAAATGGCCAAATCCATTTCTAAGGTCATGAGATTTCCCATTTTGCATGGGATTCGGGGGTGGTATACCTCATAACTATTATGGGGGCCAGATATCTTGAAAACAAACCCTAATACCTGAGCCCTGGACCCTAAACCCTGATACCTCAATTCTTAGCCCTGAAGCCCAGCAGTATTATCCACAGGCCTACGCTCTGCATCAGAACCTGCGAGAAGAAGGACCACGCCCGAAAAACGCCAACATTCTCAAGGTCTCTTGGACGCAAACTCCTCAAAACCTCAACCGTGCTCTGCCCTTTAGCAACATGCCCTGAACTTTACCAAACTCCGCACTCTTAAACCTAAACACCTGAAATCCCTAAGCCCTGAGTACATCTTCTGAATCCCCAAGACAGCACTTCCCAAACTCCTCAATCAAGTGACTAACGTGCGCGTACAGGGGAGTGGGGGAGCGGACCCCACTAATACTCCCTGCAGTGTGGTTCCGGAAATCAGGCATGCTGTTTGGGGAGTCCACATAATTCAGGACTATAATATTTCAGGGTATGCAACGGGGACCCCTGTGTAATCAAATACCCACATAAGCCCCTGCAACCCCCTATTCCCCCCGCAGCACCCTAAACCCTAAATCTTAGAAACCCTGTGGTAGCTTCCATCTTCTTTGCCATTCCCGTTTTTACATCAGAAAGGCCGGGCCAGAAACCCTCCCACTGACCCAGGCCTTATCTTCTTCAGCGCTTGCACTTTTTTCCTATGGCTTATGGACTTGAGGTTTAGGGCTTAGTATAGAGGCACATGATTGTTCCATTGTTTTGGGGCTTGAACACAACAAGCATAACGAAACATATCCACCCATGACCCAGCAGCGGAAGGAATCTTATCCTGCTACGTGATGACCCACAAAACCTAAGCAGCGTCGATGGAGGTTCGGCGCTCTGGGGTTCAGGCCTCCAGGGTTAAGGGTTAGGGCCTTCTGTATATTTGAGAACAAGTTTGGGGGTGGCTCTATACAAGCTTTCCCTGAGGTCCTGCATTAAACGCAGACTGGCGAGAAAAGCCACCTCGACTTGCGAGCTGCAACCCTCGACCCTGTCGTGAACCGTAAGCCCTAGACCCTAAGCCCTGATGGCGCCCGCGAACAACCTCTAAAAAATCCACTTGCTGCAAACCCTATATCTACATCCCTAAGGAACAGCAGGAAAATAACGATGATAATGATCATTGACTAATCATTGTCATGATACAAGTAGCAGTAATAGGTAGCAGTAATAGTCATGATATCTTTGTAACTGTAACAGTAGGCATAAAAACGAGTAATGGTATCATTAGAAAATGTGATAACAACTGAAGCGATACGAAAACAAATCATGGCATGAGTAGACAGGATATGATAACTCATGAGTTTGCCTGCCAGCAGGTCACGGTTTAGGGTTCACAGTTTAGGTTTAGAACTTGCTGCCCCCGTCAAGTAATTATCTTACACCCAGGGTGTCTTCATGGCATACGCAAATTGGGGGTGGATTTGTGTTCTAATCCTCTGTATAACCCTTGCCTGTAATGATACGCGGATCACATCCCCCACTCCTTCCTAGACACCTCACCATAATTGAAAGATATTTGAGTCCCGCCGCATCGTCCTCCTCCGCAGCATTCTCATCGTTGCCCCAGTGGTCAAGCGAGACCTGATAATGCAGCAGCCTGAAAGAAACCAACTTTGTTGTCTGATAATCCGTTTGGAACTTTTGCACGATATACCCGTCTCGGTTTGTAGGCGCCTGTTGTACTTGGAGGTTCCTGGTCTCAGTAACTACGCATAACTGGGCTTGTAACCTTACGTATATCTGGGTCATACGCCCCGTTATAAACAATCAATACGTCCCATGAAAATTCTGAGAACCTCATCTTCCAGCCTCAAGCCCAACCTTAACCCCTGAACCGTAAACCCTAAACTTGCATCATTGCGCAAGGAATCCAAGATCATACTCTACTGAAGGCCTGTGTCCACCCCAATTTCCACGTTCTAAACCCCAAACCCGAAACCTACATATCCCTACTTGGTCCCTTGAAAGGGGTTGTAAGGATTTCCTATAACCCCTTTAAAGGGACCATAATCCTTCGACCTCAAACTATGGTACTTCGATAGGCGCCTATACTACATTCACTCTCCCCCCTCACCCCACCCGCCTAAGCACCCGAAACATCCTTGGAACCTGGAGCCAAGAAGACAGAGTTTAGGATTTGGGGTCTAGGGTTCAGGGCCTGCTAGCACACCACACAGTCTAGATGGAAGGTTTAGAATTAGGGTTTAGGTGCCTATCTAATCAAACTCAAAGAAGCAAACGGAAGCCTATAACAGTACATGTACCTGACTATAGGTGTTACATGGCTATGACTTACGTTCTGCCCTGCCTAATCCCTTTTCCCTTTACATCCCTATAGCATATATAGCCCTACATACCCCTGTATATCACCAGATGTCATCATACAACCCCTTTCGAATCAAGAATTGCGGTTCTCTCTACCCTGGTATCCCTCTGTAGGCCCTATATACCCCTGTTTTCCCCGATGAAATCCTTCAAAGTTGTAGCTCCGACTTTTCCCTACCTAATCCTATATACCTCTGAGTATCCCTACATACTGCTATACAACCAGCTTGAAATTTCGGCTCGGGTATAGGGTTTCAGATATCTACACCGAAAACCCTAGAGCGTAAAGATTTACCCTTTGAGGCCATAGCCTGGGCTTTTAGTCAAAGCCCAGGAGCAGAAACGTCCTGACCCGCTTTTTCGGGGCAGAAATCCAAGGGCGCTCCTTCCTGAGTTGGGGGTTTAGGGTTTCCTTCCTGAGTGCGAGTTTCATGGGCTAATCTGATACCTTGTTGGGATGATGGTTGATCCTGATTACTGACAAGCGTGGGGAATCTTAATTGCGCGAAGCTTTCCCGAAATCCCCTGATTCGTTTGGGGGGCCTTATTGTGTGAAGTTGCCGGGCCAAATTATCTGACAGTACTCAGGTAGAATAAAACTAGCTTGCTTTCTTCATCCAAGCTGCTCTTACTAGAACATTAGATTGAAGTGTTGGTTTTGGGGACTTAAGCTCAAGGATTTCAGGTTTCAGGCCAGGTCCAAAACTATCGACTTCTTATTGAGCCGCTTATCCGAGGAGGCCAGGCAGTCATTTTTGCAAGGGGTAGGTAGTCCGGCAGCTGCTTGGGTCCGCAATAGTGCGAGTGCTTTGGTGGGGTTCAATTTTCCGAAAGTTTCGGGCCCCCTAACATCCAGAAAGTCTGAGTTCCATTTCAGGTTAAAACAGATTCTGAACTCAAGAAAACCCTCCTCCTATTGAACTTAATTTCAAACGGTTCTGAACTCCGGAAACCCTCCTACTATTGAATTTAGTACTATGACCCAGATTTGTTTGGGTTGGGCCGGGCCACCCTTCACTAAAAGGGTACCCATGTGTTGTTTGGAGGGCGGGGACACTGATCAGGACCCCGCATTCATTGCTCTTAAAACTTGAAACTTTTGCTTTCCTTACCGGACTTGAAATTCCTTATTCCGTTTAGGGTTTAGGGTTTAGAGGATACTATTTGAAATTGAACCCAAAGCCCTAAACCCCATCCCTTACAGGAACTTAGAACCCTAACACCAGAAAAGCAGTATCCGACAATGAACCAGTCATGGGGTAGTGTAAACGGTTGTAAGGGGTTGTTGGCTTTAGGATTGGAGGTTTTAGTGTTTAGTGTTTTAGGATTTGGGGTTTTAGGGTTTAGGGTTTCAGCGCTTAAGTGAGATCTATCTGAATCTCTAGAAGAACCTTGCTCTGCAGGACGGAAGCTTTCTTCTGTGTTGAAAACAGGGGAAGGTAGGGAATCTACACCAAACATGTTTATTGCAAGGGCCAGTAAGAGATTTTAGCTTGTGTTCGCAGTTCCACTGCTGACTCAAAAACCCTGGAAGCTTTAACAACCTTTCAGCTGTAAGCCTTGAAGCCCCAAACCCCGCAGTTCACCACGATTGTCATCTCTGCAACTGCGACAATAATCATGTAGCAAATGTTGTTCGGTCGCCAGAAATACGGGGGCCCTTTTTTGGGAGTCCTTTTACTAAAGATTCCAATATTTTGCGGGGATAGAGAGGGGCGAGCCCTGAATTTTGGAAACCCCAAATTCTGAACCCTAGGCGCCAAACCCTAAAACCTATACTCTAAAACATCCTTAAACCTAAAACCCCAAACCGGCATAAGTCGCGGATTGACTGCAGCCTGATATCCTTCAATAACTCACGCACCTGGACCACGTCCCCGGCGCCCGTGGAGCGGACTAACCTCCAGGAGCATTAGGAGGGCATGGTGGGGTTTAGGCCTTAGGGCTCCAGAAAGTAGATTTGGGATAATGGAAAAGAAAATGGAAAAGAAAATCGAAACTACTAGTGTATAGGGGTGAGGGTTTAGGGTTTAGGGCTACATTGGGCGACTTAAGAGGTTTGTGAATTGGGTTCAAGCATGCAACTATAAGAACTGTATAAGTACCCTGGACATCCAAATATCAAGGCGGTCTGAAGTGGGATATTCCCAAACATGGAGCCGCTATCTGCCCCCAAAGTTTGAAAGGATTATGACTCGAGTTCTAGAGACTCAGCGACTCACAAAACAATAAGTTGTGGAAGCCTCACTGCGCAGAGTTATTACCTACCTATTAATGTACGTATACCCTCGTGACAAGTCCCACCCTATGAACCATGTATTACCTAAATTACCCTATAAAACCCTGTAAACCTCTATAAAGTTCTATAAACCAAATAAAACCTGTAAAAGCCCCAAACCCTTCGATCGGGCTAGAATCACCCATGCACCTCCGAGCAGAGCTGAAAGGACAAGGTGTTCGGGCGAAGCGAGCGGTCTAGGTTTTAAGTTTAAGCTACGTTGCGGGCAACAGAGCTTGGGCGGGATGTTTGGTACCGTTGATCAGAAAAGCTTGCATGACTCAAAGTACCTTATACTTTAGAAGTGATAGTCGTCTAATATACCGACGCCTTGCAGGGATTCGTATCAACGTAGAATGGGGTAAGGTGTCTGCTATGCACCTCGGCTCACGCACTACCACCAGTATAAGGTTTGGATTTATAGTTACCAGAATCGCAC
>CAJNIZ010010338.1:0-12296 GCA_905231905.1 Symbiodinium pilosum | reverse complement strand
TGGAAAAGAAAATGGAAACTACCAGGGGTTATAGGGGTTATATAGGGGTTATATGGGGTTTATGTAGGGGTAATGGAAAAGAAAATGGAAGCTACTATTTAGGGTTTATGGTACACAAGAAACTTACCCATTCTAATTTTCAACAACTCTTAGCACAGGAAAGAACTTAGGCCCAACGCTAAGGCTTAGGCTAGAAGGCCTGGGTTTAGGGGATTTGTCTCAGGCTTAGAGCTTAACTAAATGGAAAGGAACCTTGCAAAATCACATGGAAACTGGGGTTTCGAGGTTTCTTGTTTTGAAGGTCTATGGGGTCTAGGATCTAGGCTTCAAGACTTCGAGGATGGGGCTTATTAGGATTTAGGGCTAGCATATCCAAACATGGGCAAGCCACTAGAGAGCCCATAGGGCTTAAAGTTTCCTTGCTGGTTTTCAGTAGGGAATAAGGGAATGTAATCCCTACATGATCCCTGTATAATGTATTCCCATATTCTCTACTAAGAACCTTAAGTTTAGGGTTTAGGGTCTAGGCCCCATTTTGTGGGCACATGTCCGTGGGTTTCCTGTTCTGGGGTAATCCCTTGCTAAAGGCAAACCTAAGCAACAAGCACTCCTGGTGCGAACATCACTTTTCGAACACGGCTGCATCAGGCTAAGAAACTCAAAGCAACAGAATCCCGGCCAAAAACACTTGCGGTTGAGCATATGCCTTTTCCACTTCAGAGTCTTGCGGTATACCCTCTGAAGAATCTTGTAATCCTTTGTGTAGACACGGACTGCTAAACAGGATCTATGAGCCCGAAGAAGGAGCCTACGATTTCAAGAATTCCCACGTAACCCTCGGGCTGCAGGGAATACACTCTTTTACAGAGGCGAGTGAACAATAACCCAGGAGACAGGCAGCTGGGCTTCTAGGGTTACAACTCCGCCGCCAGGTGTCTTTCATGATCTCCGGGCAGAAGGCGATACCCCGGCCAATGCTCCGGGGCTCACCCGGGCACTTACCACAGACCTGGGGGAGGAGTTGCATTAGTAAGGGGTCGCAAAGTAGAGCGGCTACGGAGTTGAAGAACTAGTGGTACCGAAAATCCTCCATGACCTTCTGGTTCTAAATTCTCTTACTGCCCAGCCATTGTGCTGCTCAGAGTACGGATGACCCCTAAAGGGGCTGAGGCTTAGGGGTAAGTTTGCTTAGTGTGAACTGTGCAGGATGCCAGGGTTTGGGGTGGAGGGTTAGGGTTTCGGGTTTAGGGTTTGTTTAGGGTTTAGGGCTTAGGGTCCCTAAACCCTAAACCCCTAAACGACAAATTTATCATCGGTGTACAGGGCTCCCAATCCTGGAGCCCTGCCTGGAAACCCAACTCACAAGGCTTCAGTACAGAGCGTTTAGGGATGAGGGCAGTTTAGGGGTTTGGGATTTAGGTTTAGGGCCAACATCAATGCGAACCCCAACTCCTGCCATCGTGTATCATCTTTTTTGGAGACTTGATCTCTCAACCCGAGGTCATTTGGAGGTCTCCATAACCAACGGGGGCTCCAAGCTAGATCCCAATTGATTCCTAAACCCTAAACCCTAAACCTTCTTTCAGGGAGGGACTTCCTGAAGCTAGGAGTTTGACTTTGTACCTTTGACCGCCACTTCAGTAGGGTATGTGGGGCCCAACGACTTAATGTCTATGGCTGCAAGACCCCATAGCACTTTAGAGGTCCCAATCCAAGTTTATCCTTGCTATAGGGACTATACGGTGGATACTAAAATCCTGCATGACCCTACGTAGCTGATACCTCGGGAATATGGTACTACAGTATGCTAAGGTCATGCAGGATGTTTAGCATCAACAGTAGGGACCCTAAACCCTAAACTCTAACTGGGTGCCCACATTTACACCAGGAGAGCCTGAAACTTGCTCATGAGGGCTGCAGAGATGTCGCTCCTGAGTCAGTGTCAGCGCCAACGACTACATGACCTATAGCCTTAACTCGTAAAATCCCCCTTAAGAAGCCCTTTAGTAGTCCCCTAAGTAATCCCCTATATAAGCTATAGAACCTTTAGGGAGTTTAGACTATGACTCCTTTGGGTAGTTCCCAAAACGATGGAGGATGTTTGGTACCCCTGAATATTAGGTGCCGATCCAAGAATAATCTGTAGCCCAAAAAAATCCATAATTTTGAGAACAATCCATATACAAAAAAAGGTGGTGGTCGGTAGGAAGCCAATCCTTTCCATACTCAGATAAAAACTCGTAGGACATATCCAATACGAGGGGGTGTGTAATATTCGCATCAAGGGATTGCTACCTTGAAGCTGCGGGGCGGTTGAGGTTCAACATGGAGGGATGGGAATTCAAGTTTGATTCTTGGGTTTGTTCGCTTAGGAAATATAAAGCTCCTATGGGTTTAGGGTTTAGGGCCCGGAGCACTGCACGGGTATTCCCTGAAATGAGGGTCCTCTAAAGCACCCTCAACAGCTAGAATTGCAATAATCCTTATAGGGTCCCTCACAAAAGGATCCCGAATTTTGCTGGAAGCCACAGCATAACTCGTCAGCCCAACAAACCTCACCTTTTAGCAGACTATAAGCCCCACTGATGAGTTTAGACTACAGCTCATATGATAGCTATAGAGCTCTGATTATGAGGACGGAGGTTACGATCAAACCCTTATCCCAGATGCTAAACCCTAAATCCACGCTCTGGGCTTTCCAAAAAACTTTTGCGCACGGTGCCAAGAGTCGGAGTAACTGCATAAGACGTCTCCCTGGGCTCTTTGTCGAAGGGAGCCTTCTTCCAGCCGTCCTGCGGACATGTCTTTAGGATTTAAGAGTTGGGGATTTAGGCTTTAGGGTGTTTTAAGCGTTCTGTTCTTCAGGAAGTTGCTTCAGGCTGTCTTAAGGTGTCTGTTCTTCAGGAAGTTGCTGTATTTAGGCGGCTTTGAATAAACGTCGGAGGCCTCTGGCGTTGAAAAGACTACTGCGAAGTCACCACACGAATCTCTGCCTGGGAGGGGCTGCTAAGTTATTAGAGGCACACGTTAGGGTTTAGGGTTTAGGGTTTAGAGTTTAGGGTTTAGGGTTTAGGACATGCCTTACAAAGCCCTCAGCTCTGAACACCAAATTCCAGGAGTCACACGAAAAAAGCTGGGGCTGGAAAGGCTCTGGGTGCCTTGTGTTTCCCCCCGCAAAGCTAGCGGTCAGCAAGAGCACCGACCACAACAGTTGGGCCTAACTTCGCCTAAGCAACCAAATCTTATCTGGTTTGAGGTAGAGGGCAGAAGTCAAGTCTAGATCCTGAACAAACCCACAGCTGCAGCCCAAATCCTTCGTCCTAAGTTAAAAAAGGCTACGATTACCACCATTTCTACCCCTTCAGCACCCAACAAGGTTGAACCACGTGGGGGATAAGTGCTCGATCTCTTTTCCCTCGAGGAGCCCCGTGCACCTTACTTGAGGAATGTCCCTAGCATGACCCAAGAAACATACTGGGATCCCCAGCATGGCTTATGAAATATAGGGGCCTCCAGCAATTGGGAATGACTTTTAGCGTGTCCGTATAATCGGAATTGTAGGGTTTGGCGGTTACAGAAGCAGGGTTCCCTAATTGGAGGGTACTAGGCCATCGGGGTCCTCTAAAAGGCCAGATGGCTGCGGTGCTAGATCCATTGGCGGCTGCAGTCCTGATCCGTGTGTTCATCCCTTTCTGGTGCTGAAGTATGGGCTTAGGGTTTAGGGCTTAGCGCGCCCCATTTGCAAGCATACCAGAATTGTGTATGGCCCATCGGGATTAAGCATGATCAGGCCTGGGTTTAGGGTTGGGCTTCTGGGGGCCCTGTTTACTTTGACTATAAAAGATACAATCATACGGGTGACTATTCCCTACATAGGCGAACCCCAATGCAAAACCCCAAAATACTGCATTCCTTAGTATAGGGGCCCCCCACAAACTACCCCAAACTTATTCAGGCCTGTGCAGATTAGGCAGAGGGACACTTACGAGCTTCTGGTTTGGGGCGCCAGGACCTCATGCAGGACCACAGAGAAAAAACTGTGGACATGGGGCTGTTAGGGTGTAAGGTCTAGGGTATGTCAAAAGTTTACTCTAAGGCTCCATGTAGGTACTATCTATAGACTCTAGGGCTCACTTTAAATATTTCTTACAGACTTCAAGGCAGTAGTCTCCATTTCCATTCTCTTTTTCAGTTGATTATCCATTATTGGGCCTTTTGTCCCTGCACATCCCTGTATAACCCCACATTGCATGCCGACAAAACTTTAAGATGCGGAGCCTTGTGGATTAGAGCTGGTTCCACCCGTAGAACTTTGCTGCACTTGCACAGACGCAGCAGGCGTCTGAGTCAAATCATCTGGCAAGTTGCCTTGGCTGGTTTGGGTTCAGGGTTCTACATGGCACTTAGGACCCCTACTAAGGCTTAACCCTTAGGTACCTATAGTAGGAATATAAGGGAGTCCCCAAGGGTTAAGGGTCTAAGGTCCAAGCTAAGTCCCAAGGAGGGTTTAGGATGGGAAGTTACCAGGTGGGTCCTCTTATGGATTATGCCAGGCTTGTATGGAGAGTTTACGTGGTATATACAGGCCAGGTACGTCCTTTATGGATATAAGTGCCTGGCGGATTCTTTAAGCAGTGCTTGATCAAGCATGCCTTTCTTCCCCTTGCCACAATAAGCCCTAAACCCTACACCTAATACTCTGAACCTTACAAACCCGAAATCTCAAGACCTAACCTTAAGCCCCACATTTTTGGGCAAAGAAGCCCTGCTGGCTGCTGTTTTGCAGCAATCCTTGCTCCATGGCAGCAGCCGCAGAAGGGGTCGTTGTCCCCAAATCCGTCAACTTGCCTGGGTTGAGGATTTAGGGTCTGAGCCGAACACGCAGCCCCAAATATAGTCCCACTTAAGTAGATAGAGTATAGGGGCTAAATTGGATACATGGAAAAGAAAATGGAAACTACTGTTTAAGGTTTAGTGTTTGGGGTATATAGTCCCCCTCAAGTAGATAGAATATGGGATATATGGGGCCCAAAGCCATATTCTATCTACTTAAGGGGGACTATATGCCAAACTCATGAGATGCATTAGGAGTGGAGCTCGGGAATACCTTTCTCAACCGTAAACCCTAAACTCTCAAGTATGCAGAAGCTTGAGCAACTTGAGATTAAGACTTGCTTGGCGACAATCCCTAAATAACTCCTATATAACCCCTACCTGGACCCCAAAAGTATGTAAAATACTGGCCTTTATGGCTATTATTAGGGGTTTAGGGCTATTATTTTACATACTTTTGGGGTTTGGGTACAATCCCTGTAGTTTCCATTCTATTTTCCATTATAAACCCCAAGAACCTTATCTAGTTTGATTCAACTTCGACAGGGTCACTGAGCAGAGAGTGGGCTACCCATATGCCAGCTGACCCTAAACCCTAAACCCTAAACCGTGTTATCAATTGTAAGCCCCATGGGTGCTAATAAGAGAGCCCTAGCCTAAACCCTTAAAGCAGAGAAGCCTTGTCCTGTAGCTTCCTTAGACCTATTATGAAAATATCTTTTTTAAAATATTTCCTTATAATTATACTAGAATAAACATCAAAAACAATTCCTAAGATTTCCTTATAATTATACTATAATAAACAATAAGAAATTCCTAAGGACAGTCCAGTGTCCTCCAATGCCATCGCCAGACCCAGATCCAGCCTCCACTTGCAGAGGCGCAGCAGGTGCTGTTGTCGCAGCATCCGACGGCTTGCCTAGGTTGGGGGTTCGACACGCACGGGTCTATACAGCTCCTGGCAACGCAGTGTATTCTATGTCTACTCGATGCACTGGTCATGATGCATACAGCGGTTTCATCCAACATCGCATCCTGAGGGGGTTCGCGATCAATGGCCCTGGCCCTACACGTTCGACGTGATCCTAAGAAATCACAGGGCTCTTCAGCATAGCGGTCTTTTGTTGCTCTCCCTATGCTTGTTCGGGCTACTACCCTGCCCAAATTGAGGCGAAGTCCCGATAAAGCCCTACAGAGACTATAGCCCCTTGAAGGAGGGCTAGACTATAGTCTTTCAACCGGGGCGGAACTCCTCTCAAAATGAAGGCTGAATTCGGTAACAGGGAAGCTTGAGCGAGGCACTCTCTTGGATCGAGGAACCTCGCTCGCCAAAGCCATCACCAAACCCAGATGTTTGTTCCACTTGCACGGATGCAGCGGGCATCTTTGTCCCAGCATCCGTGAACTCCCTGATCTTGCCTGGGGCTTGGGGTTTGCGTCGAAGGGGGAGTGGGGGAGTGGATCCCCAAAGTGCTCCCTTCAGAACTGATAAGAATAGGTGGCAGCTCTCTGTGGGGACATGCATGAATTGCGTGAGACATGAAACTAGTGTTGGTTGGTAGGGAATGGGCGGCGGATGGCTATAGTATTCCCTATAAAATCATTTAAAGCATTTCATACACTGCAAGCAAACAATCCTTCGAAGCAGGTCAAAAGCAGATTGTTTCTCGGAAGGCTACCTTCGCACAAACAAACGTGGAACCCCATGCCAACTTTCCTTTTGAGGTGTCATGCTTGTTCCTGGGAGCAAGTATCCTGGAGGTAAGTTGGCGCCTTGTTGAGGTAGTCATAGACAAACTCGCGGTACACTCCTTGTTAGACTGCCTTCTTTGGCTTCCCAATAATGCAGCAATTCAGGTGGTTATCCTACGCTGACCCACAAACCCTCCCTAAATCCTGTGAAGCCCTATATATTCCCAGTTTCCATTTCATATGGTAGCCTTAAACCCTAACCCCTAGACCCCTCACTATCCTAAACTCCAAAGTCGGGTTTATACTACCGAGTCACCCAAGTCCGCTCTGGGCTCCACTGGAGCAGGCACAGGGGGCTTCTGAGGCTGCGCATCCGACAACCTGCCTGGGTGTAGGGTTCAGGGCTTAGTAGGGTTTAGGGTTTATGGTTCAAGGTTTAGGGTTTAGGATTTAGGGCTTGGCTTAGGGCTTAGGGCTCCAGACTTATGACTCAGGAAGTCTCCGCAGCATTTTGAACTGTTGTTAAGTGAGGGAATGCTGCTATGCGTGACCTTTCTGCCTTGGTAGTAAGGCAAGCTGTCGGAAGCAACATTAGGGGTATATTGAGGTTACATTCATGGAATCTTGGGGTTATATTGGGATACTGAAAAATAAAATGGAAACTACCATTTAAACATGTGTGCCTGAATACAAGGACCCTGCCTACAAAAAGGCTGGCCATGTTCGGAAGATCCTAACTACACAGACCCCCCAAACGCACCTAGAAGCTATATCGCCTGCAAACCCAACCTATCCCATAGTACCAAATGGCGTCTTACCACTTTAGGCCCATCAGGGGTAGAAGCTTGGCAAGCTGTGGCATCTCCAATAACATCAACGGCATGTGCTGAATCCAATCTTCATCCATGCACTTTGTAATGAACCCACAATATACTCTATAGAAGTTTCCATATTCTTTTCCATTATTCCTATATAACCCCAATATACTTCATAGTAGTTTCCATTTTCTTTTCATTCACGAACTTCCGCGTCTATCAAAGATTAACAGCACCCCCCAGACCCCAAGCTTAAGCTCCGAGAAGATATCGGGATAAGTGGTTTAGTTTTTTTTTGGGAGGGGGGAAGGTTAGGGTTTATAAGGTTTAGACTGCAGGCTTTGGGGTTTAGAGTAGTTATAGGGTTTAGGTATAACAGGTTTGATCGTCAAGGTATCTTGACAAGACCTTGGCCAGTACACTTTGATCCATCAAAACTACATTGACAGCCAATCCCAAATCCTGAGCCTTACCGCTGAACAAATAGAGTTGTTGAGCTTGTCTTAGGAGGACCCCCCGCCCTGTAATAGTGGTATAATAGGAATATAGTAGGACCTTAGTATAATCCTCATTATCCCTTATAGCACTATTACAGGGTGGGGGGGGTCCTCCTAAAGCTTGCCTCTGTTCCCTACCTGGTCTGGATCCCGGATAGACACGACCCTCCCAGGTGGTGCTTAGCATTGAAAATGGGAAGAAAATGCCAGTAATTACAATAATAATAGTAATAGTAATAGTAATAAGTTGTGATACTAAACCCTAAACCCCGAACCTAATAAGAACAAAAAAGATTATCAAAGTTTTCAGGGAACTTCTGGTGTTGGCTGTGGAGTCTGGCACCAGCACCGGTGCAGCTTGAGCCTGCTTTCCCGCCTGCATGGGGGCTTTAGTTTTGGGCTTGGAGGGCTTGGGGTATAGGGTATAGGGTTTAGGGTGTGTGGGCTTTTGGGCTGTTAGAAGGTGAGCATGTAGAGTTTGAAGGAGGTTTAGGGCTTCAAGTCTAGGCTGAACATATCACGGTTGTAAGGCGATGGAGGATCTTAATGGGGATGTCTTTGGACCCCGCCATCCGTCAAATCACCTAGATTAGGCTGGTTCCTATTATTATCGCAGACAGAGCTAAATAACAAACCGCTCGGCCTCCGCATTTCTCAACTTGCCTCGGGTGGCTGCGGCATCTAGGGTCGGGACCAGTGAAATCTAACCCTCGCACAGTCCAACGAGGTAGTGCTCCCATACCACTGCTGCAACACAACCATTGATGGAACAAAATCCTGCCTGACCCCATATACTTGTGAACCCTGTAGCAACTAGTACACTTCAAGGCCTACAAGATACAGCTCATCAACAGCACGACAGGCCTGTGGCTCTTAGTACCTCAATAAAAGCTGTGCAACTGTAACCGCCTGAAGCCAGGATTTCGTCGACATAGCTACGATTTTGTGACCATACAGTATCAGCCCAAAAGGGTTTCTCTTCATCACAGGCCGTTTTTGCATCCGTGGGACTAACCCACAACACCCTTAGAATCCACCTGCAAGGACAAGGAATCACCGTAACCCCCTAAACACCCTACACCCTAAACCCGCTGAACCCTAAATACCCTAAACTCCCTAAACCCTAAACCCCCAAACCCCTAAACCCTAAACCCTACACCCTAAACCCCAGAACCCCTAAACCCTAAGCCACAAGAAAATGTTCCCAAACCTGCCCAAGCAACCGACTCTAGGCAGCAAGGATCGATTCAGGCCCAGCCTTGACGTATAGACCCCCTTAAGTAGATAGAGTATGGGGTATATGGGGATCTTATTATATTATACCCAAAGCCATATTCTATCTACTTAAGGGGGACTATAGCTTCAGAAGTTTGGTGTTTAGGATTTAAGGTTTAAGCCTTCTGCAGCAGGTTTCGGGTTTAGGGCTTAGGGGGTTTAGGGCTTAGGGGGCTTGGGGTTGAGGGTTTAGGCCACAAAGGATGAGGTCCCTTTCGGCAAGATTTTGGCAGGGAAACTGTTTAGGGCTGAGGTTAAGGAGTTGTTGGGTGTTTTCTAGGGGCTTGAATGCAGTTTGAGGTTTAGGGAGTAGCGCTTGGCTGTTGAAGAGAAGAGGGGGTACCACGCACCTCCTATATGGTGGCATGGGGACTTGCCTCTGAAAATCTGAGCGGACGACTGTTCAGGAATATGATAGCTTCCCTATGAATCGGGAGGGGGTCAATAGAGACTCCAATAGGGACACCCCGAACTTTGGGAAATCACAAGATGGTGGTGCAGAGCTGGGCTTTTTCAGGCAAGGATTCTTTACTTGGGGATCACGGGAGTGATTGAGCTCATTGCCCTTAAGTGCTTGATGGTCCCCAGAAGGGTTCTCTCAATTTCCCATAATGAAGTTACACGCACGAACACCCCAAATCGTATTCACTGGTGGAATTACAAACATATCTGACAGTAGACAGGAGGGACGCCGAGGCTTCAGAAAACCGGCCAAAGCTATTATGGCCAATGCAAAAACTTGCTACAACTCACTTTCCCGGCGCTCCACGAAATCATGAAGTAATGAGCAACGCTTGAACCCTACGAAAGCCCTCGACCCTGAATCCCTGCATGACATTATACAGCATCGTAATTCCCAACGTCTACGCTACCACGCGCCCTGCAGGATTTAGCTCAATCCTAGTCACAGCGCCCCCAGGGTGAAACCCACAGCCAAAAGCACTGGAATATGCCCACGGCAAATGCTCAGCATGGCTTCAGCAAGGGTAGGGGGGGGTCCTTGGGTTTAGGGCTTGTTGGGGTTCAGGGCCATGCTTGAGGTGTGGGTTCAGTTTCTGAGGGAAAGGGTTGGGGATAGGAGTCTAGGTACTATCCCAATATGGAACCCGTCTTGCGGTGTTTCCCCAAGGCCGCAAGGTGACACTCCCTAGGGCATAACCTTAAACCCCAAATCCAGAACCCTAAACTCCAAATCTGACACCCGAAGCCCAAACCCCAAACCCTAAACCCCAGAGCCTGCACCTTAAACCCTATTGTGTATTTATAGTCCCCCTTAAGTAGATAGAATATGGGGTATATGGGGATCTTAATATAAGATACCCAAAGCCATATTCTATCTACTTAAGGGGGACTATAAGGTGGTAGAGGACTCCCTCCACCCTTTACCATCTTTAGGGCTCCTTGGTCCCCAAGCTTAAGCTTTCAGATTTTCTCCCAATGTTTACGTAGGGTTTAGGGTTCTCCAAACCCTCAACCATAAATTTTGGGGTTTGGGTCTAGGGTTCTGGGTCGTTGTTGGATTGAGGTTTCCAATTTTCCGGTCCTCCAGACTGTAGGGGGAAAGTATTCCTGAATTGGAGGTTTTGGTTTTGGCAGCAAAGCTCTCAGATGCGGGTGTCTGTTTCTGACAACTGCATACCCAATTTTGGGTCTTAAGGACTCGGCTCTACGGCTCAGGCTAGTTGTGGCTAGTCGTCCCCTGGCTGTCTAAAACGTGAGGGGCCTTTTTATAGGAAGGGCTCCGCGTTCGTCGGGAGTTTCGGCAGCTTCAAAAGCTAACGATTCACAAAAGTGGGGCCAATAGTTTAGCTTGTAGCATGCCTCTTGTCGCGTGTTGCGCCTCGAACAACTAATGCTGCGGCAGCTGAAGCTATTGAAACTTGACTGCAGTGCTCGCGAAGGCACGACCCCTACCAATTAATCGTTTCCCCCCTAATCTTAAACTCCCCCCGATCCTTTGAATTAGGGAATGTTTTTGGCACGACTCTTAAGGATTAGGGATCTCCTTGATTTCCTAGGTTTTGATTGTTTTCGAATGGTTTGTAAACTCCTTGATAAGCCCCTAATTTGAAGTAGTCCCCGATAAGCCCCTGACTTGAAATAGTCCCCAAGAAGGCCCTAATTTGAAATAGTTACTAATAAGGCCTTAATTTGACATAGCTTTTAACAGGATCCTAATTTGAAATTGTCCTAATAAGGTCCTAATTTGAAATAATCCTTGATAAGGCGCTATTTTTCAGTAGTCCTTAGCAAGGTCTTAATTTGAAATTGTCCCCAATAAGGCCCTAGTTTGACAGGATTCCCCAATAGGGACCTAATTTGAAATAATCACCAAAAAGGCCCCAATTTGACATAGTCCCTGATAACGCCCTAATCTGAAATAGTTCCCAATAAGCCCGTAATTTGAAATAGTCCCTAATCAGCCCGTAATTTGAAATAGTCCCTAATAAGGCCCTAATTATTTGAAATAGTTCAAAATGCCCTAATTTGAAATTGTCCCTAATAAGGCCCTTGATTAAATTGACTCTAATTTTGTACTCTAATAAGATGATAGTAACCCCCCTAATGTTTGGGTCGTACGATAAATACCCTCCCTAATATTAAATACGGGTGGGAATATTTACCTTAGGGGGGAGGGAGACGTTTCATATGAGGGGGAAAGGATTATGTTGGGGGTATTCAGGGAGGTTCAATATTCCACGTGCAAGGGTTTTTCGATCTATCACATAACAAGAAGCTTAAGAAACAGAACTGTGTTTTCAGGGACATGGCTGTCCCTGGATGCTAAGCCCATTCCATTTAGCTGGCCATTCGCTTCTTGGACATATTGTGTAGACACAGACACACACCTACATACCCTGACATGTATTTATGTAGAAGGTGCCAAGGAAGCAAAACCATCTCAACAAACGTGACAGGCCTAATTTGCGTAATGAAGGTTCTGGGCTAGGCGCGATTGAAGTGCAGCTGCGTCACCAGAATTATACCAACATTACCCATGGCTTCTGCGGTCAAACTTCTGGGTTGTCATGATGCACGCTACATAATAAAAAAGGGCCGCAAAGGTTTAGCTGCCCAACGGAGAACAACCGCAACTGCACACGCACTGAGAGAGCAACTCAGAATCCCACAGTCTGGTCTACTTTTGGACGTTTCAGCTATCACGGTCTGGTCCGCTGTTGGG
>CAJNIZ010010336.1:84422-105421 GCA_905231905.1 Symbiodinium pilosum | reverse complement strand
AAAACACGCAGAACAAAAAAAAAAAACACGCGGATCAAAAACAAAAACACTCGTTCCAACTTAATCTAAGTTCCTTATCAGAAACCAGATCAGGCATGACATATGGCACCCTGGGCCTACAAAACATTTAAGACTGCAGTCCCTTTAAATTCAAGTGGGGGCTTTCTGGATTTCCACTTTAGTTTGGGGGAGCGTAATGAATGCTTGGCCGGCGGTTGCATGAAGCTTCCAACACACTCAACCCTTTGTTGTGCACCTTCTACTGCTGTTCAACCCTTGGAGATCTCACTCTTAAGAACAGCTTTTCTGGAATGCAGAGATACTTCAATATGGCCTTTGCCACTGCTGTCGGGGTCGGTCCTCACTTGTAGGCTTTTTGGTAAAGAGCATTTTGGGGGTTCAACAACGGTCCGAGTCCTGCATGGCAAACAAATGAGCAACATGTAGCGGTAGCGCTAGTGCTGTGGTGAACTCTCAACGCTTAACCCACTGACAATTCACTACTTTGGACTAGTAGGGGACATTCCTCCACTACTGCTGAAATAGACTAGAGCAATAATCTCTACCTTTTCCCCATTGCATACTTAGCATCAGGGAATTTTGAAGTTAAGCCCCTAAGCTACACTGACATCTCTAAATCATCACTGCGTGCCTCCCATCGCCATTGCCTGGATGCACTGCCAATTGATTTGGTCAGGGCTTATAGTAGTATTATAGCTGTTCAGTGAGGTAATGTGTATCTTGAACCAATAAGCTTCAGCAATCAGCAGCCGTAGGTTATTAATGTTGGGGCCTAAAGAGGTATGATCGGGCTTCAGGGTATAGTGTGCTACAGCTACAGAAGGACTATGTGGGTAATGTTAGATAGGCTGCCTCTGGCTAAACGAGATGCCTTCCAACGAGGATCGGGGATTCCATGACACGAGTGAAAGGTCTAGTTTGCTTTAGTCACCAAGCTAACGTGTTTTGCCCTGGCAGCTGGCAAACTGAATACCTAGGAGGGCTGCGGCAGCTGGTGGTTTCCCTAAATAGGGTGGCCACAAGATGGAGCCCAAAATACTTTTATCCTGATTATAGGAACCCCCCAACAAAGGTACCCCTCATTTGGGAAACCCTGAATCTCACACTCCATATATAACCCCGGCCCCAATTGAGGCTAGCCCACCGAATGCATCCAACGGCAGAGCTTGACTTGAGCGCCTTCCCCTAAGGGTCCAAATACCCGCCTTTGGCTAGCTGGGCAGGAACAGGAATGGAACAGAACACGGAAACTACTATAGGGTTTAGGGTGGGAAATGAAGGAATTGAAAAGAAAATGGAAACTACTATAATGGGCTATATAGGGACTACTGTAAGGATCCACTCCTTCATTCCTAGCTAACTAAAGGTAAGATTACCTTAGAGCCTACATGTGAACCCGCTCAGGCCCAGGGTTGTTGCCCTTTAGGTGCCTGGACCCGGACCCTTAGGTCCAGGGTGTATGGTTCCAGGATTTCATTTTGGGACCTCAGACTGTTGTGCTACAACTTGGGCGTGCAAATCTTCTACCCTATACTCTAAACCCCTAAACCCCTAAACCCTGAACCGTAAACCCTAAACCCTAGACCCTGGACCCTGGACCCTAGAGTCTGAACTAGCTGAGCTGCACATTCTCCGCAGCTTTCTGGGCACGGCGGCCAGAATCCAAAAGCCAAGACTGCCACAGCAAAAAGCAGCTTTTTAATAGAGCAAGTCAGAGAAAATATGTGTGCTTGTAGGGCTTAGGATGGGGACTCCAAATAATTGATAACCGAAGCATCTGTTTCAGGAGGCTGGGCTTCGTACCTGATCATGTTCAGTTAAGAATATCTCGTTTTTGACATCTCGGCCTGAAATGAGGCAGACTTTCTTTTCAAACTTCTTCCAGCGCCAGCCTAGCTTCCACAAACGCGTTCAACGGCAAACTTCTTTTCTCCCCATGACCCTTTGCAGAAGCGAAAGCTGTTGTCCCGTGATCTCTAACCAATTACGATTGTGAGACTTTTAATGTTCAGGGAATATGGGTAGTTCTCACAATGAGGAGTAATTGAGCCTGTGACAGTCTCAGGACTCCCAAAACCAAACCAGCCCACTTTATTCTTGAGGGGCAGTCCATGCGTCGGGGATTGCTCTTATTCAGGGATGTTTCAATGCCTGTTGTGGTCAGCCTCAGGCCCAATGCTCAAGATGCCGCTCCCCAGTACGCTGGTGAGTGGTGGGTTTTTTTCGTGGACCAGGCCTTTGCATCCTCAGCAACGACACGGCCCCACGAGGCTCCTGTGAAGCGCGCAAGAGAAACCCATGATTCTGGCTGTTCTTGCTTGTGGTTGGTCGGGCATGAAGGACTGGATAAGAATATTGAAGCTACGATTTCAGGTCTAGGGTTTACGGAATGGAAGGAATAAGCCGACCTTATGATTCTCAAGGGCTATATGTTGTATATAGGGCTACTACAGGCAACCATTCCTGTACTATCGTCCTTCAGTATCCACTCAACACCAGTAGGCTTCCCTCCTTGCGGTCTACTGACTTGGAGGAAATATGTGAAGACTTCCTTCTTCAGTAGCTATTTTGGTAAAGAGCTACATTGAATGGCCCAGGCCAGCACGAGCCCCGACAAAATTATCCCAATGTAGGGGTCTAAATACTTACCAATATCATCGTGTGGTCTATTTCAGGTGCTCTGGACCTTAATCACATCGAATCTGAGACCGCGATGTTGCTAAATATGGGCACTTTCCATAAGCAGGGGACCCTGATGTAGACCCCCCAAATACGATAATCTGTTATAGGGGCCCCGGAAAAGGTACCCTCAATTTTGGGAAACCCTAAACCCTAATCCCTCAACCCTATATCATCTCTGATGAACCCAAAAATCCCTAAACCCAACCCTAAACCGCTTGGTTTTGTCCCCTATAGAACAGTAGATCTGAACGAAGGATCCCTTCGACAAGGCTTCGCGGGTTGTACCTCTCAAGTCGTACCCTTAAAGGGTTCCCCCTAAAATGGATGTATCATCCCTTCCCTCTATTTGCCTCCTGAAAAACCCTAAGATCCTAGAAGATCTTGAAGATCACGTTGAAAAGGGGAAGACTAATGTTTAAAGGCGGGCAGGTTAGCTAGAATCCCTGCAAGCATGAATTGGGGCGTGGATCCTTACAACACGGAATTAAAGGGGTGAGGGATCTCTTTAATTTCCTCAACCCGAAATCTTAAACCGCTTTCCTAACTTGTTTAATGGTTTATGCGGCTTTTTTGGAAGAATGCGGACCTGAGAAAGCACAGATCTGGTTAGTTTCCCATTGGGGTAATATTAGGGTTGTATTGGGGCTATATGGGGATAATGGGATAGAAAATGGAAACGACTATAATGGGTTACATAGGCTTTGGGAATCTGTGTTATTTTCAAGGCTCTAACAGGTCGTTTTGGCTTAAGAGGTGTTCGCAAGAGATTTGTATAGACAAGGATCGAACTGACATCTAACTGACTTTGACATGTCCTTACACATTTTCTGTGTCTCAATTACTTTTAGGTCCCCAATCCTAAACTGCATCTCGTGGAAGAACCCAACCAGAATGCCTATTTGAGCCTTTACCACAACCACCCCAAAAAATCAAATGCACCTGGCGGTCTTGTTATTTGCAAGGGCCATGGGGGAGATTAAGCCTCAAAGGATTCGTTTATAGAATCCCTGGGGTTCACTGAAAGGCTCCCTAAATCCAGGGGCAATATTGGATCACAACCCTCAAGCCCCTGACCATCTAAGCCGAAACGTTCAAGCCCCAAAAATCGCCTTAAACTCGGCAAGCTTGTAATCCCTGACCTCTACACCATAGATCCTGTGGAACCTATAATAACCTATAACAGGGTGGACTATTCTTCGACCGTTGAACTCAGAACTCCACAGATCGAACTTTGTTTGGGATCTTCAAAGGCGCGCGTTAGGGACTTTAAAGCATCCAGGAACACTAAACCCTAAAAAGGCTTTCGTCCTGAAACGCCGCAGATTAAGGCTCCAATTCGAGTGTTCGCTGCCTCGCCATGCCACAGCCAATAAGGTAGTTCCAAACATTAGGGTCCCTTTTTGGTGCCCCTAAATATTACTGTAGGTGCCGTAAGATAATCTATGACCAGAAGGGCCCATTTTTTTTAGAAGAACCCAGTAAACTTCTAAGAGGTGAGCAGGATAGGGTATGGGGTTTAGCGCATAGGGTTTCCGTCCCCAATGGTACAGACGTGGATCTGATGGTCATAAAGCAGGTTGGGTTTACAGGGACTCGTGTTGAAGACTTGTGACTTGGGAGTTCGGATGATTTGTTACTTCAGTGGGTGGATCAACCAAGCGGAGCTGTTGCAGGATATGCTGATGGGATCGTACGGTGACATATGTATATGCAGAAGATCGAATACTTTGCTGACCTGAGGCAGCTTAACTCCCGAACTTCAACAACAGCATGTTGTTGAATGTGTTGGCGTGCTGTAGTCAGTTGCCGCCGGGGCTCTTAAGTGTAGATCTGTATGCAGGCCAAATTCTTTGGATGGGTTTGTGGAATTCACGGCAGAGACCTGAGAGCCCCATAGAAAGTTTGTTAAACTATGGCTGTAGCATTGGAGGCCTATGAGGGGATAAGATCTACAACTGTAATAAACAAACTTCGTGACGTCGATGCAGTGGAATACAACAATCCCGAAGCTGAAGGTACTTTGGGCCATTGAGGACTCTTAGTACCTAAACCCTAAACCCTAAACCCTGAAACCCTTAAACCCTTAAACCCTACACCAAACCAAAGCACTCCTGTTCTTGTAGAAGTCTCCATGCCTAACGCCGCTGGCTTGTTCAGCAAACCCAAGTCATTCAGCTGTTGCAATTTAGGGTTTAGGGTGTATGTTGCAATCCCACACTCAAAGCTGTAACGTACCCATGTCGGCAACAAGTCTGTCTTGCAAGACTTTATGTTCGGCGCAAGTCAGGGAACACATAATACATGATGGGAAGGCTCCAGATTTCATTGGGACCTGGCCATGGCCCGAAACCTTACCCTGCTCAGGCGGTGTTGGGATTTCAAAATGGATTCCTACAGCAATCCCTCAGTACCAGAACCTTCCTTGTACCCTTAAATGGGGGTGTATGGTCCCTAATAAACCCTAAACTCTAAACCCTAAACCGGGTATTTACTGTAGAGTATAATTGAGGGTAGAAGGAAGGTCTAAGAACATACCTCCAACTATAAGCCCCCACCATCCGCCCTGCAACATTACCAGCTAAGTCTAAGTAGGGGACCCTAACCCTGTAGTCCACCTTAAGTAGATAGAATATGGCTTTGGGTATATTATCATAAGATGCCCACATACCCCATATCCTATCTACTTAGGGGGGGCTATAAACCCCAACCGCCAAACCTTAAATCGCTAAACCCTAAAACACACACCCTAATCATCCCATCCCGACCTTGCTGTTTGGAGAGTAGCCCTTCCTTGGTGATTTGCATCGCAGGAGAAGTGTAGGGTTTAGTGTAGGGTGGTAAGTGTTGTAGGGCTCCGCGTTTGGACCTGTGTAGTTTGAGGCAAGTGGGCCGAGGGTTTAGGGATGAGTGTTGCAAGCTGCTGGCAGATTGTAACGCACGCCTCCATCAGGGATCCCCAACCTTCTCTGTGCCCATAAGCTCTTGCGGGCAAAAGGGCTGCAAAATCTACCATTGCGCAAAACAAATGAAAGGTGGCGCTCGCTGGTCACTGGCACTGATACTTGAGGGCTTTATGTGCTACTTTGAGGGGCGGAGTTAGGTAATGCACAATGTGCGGTTAAGCCCAGCATAACCTTTCGCAACGTAGCCTGTAAACGTAGGCTACGCACGAAGACCCCGCGGGTCCACAAAGTAGGGCCTTGAGTGGCTTGGAACGTCCTTGCTGACTAGCCGCGCAAGTTGCCGCTATGTCCACAGAACTTTCCATATCATCTTGCAAAGGACTACACGCAGCGTGGGGACGTGTTTTGCACGGGCACCCGCTAGAATGTGAAGTTTTTGGTATATGCAGGACCCCGTAATGGTTTTAGGTACTTGCTTCAAATGTCAGGCTTTGTGCCATCACTAGTGACTTTAGGAATAGCGATTGTGCAGACGCCATACTGCAAGCCGTTAACCTCAGAGCACTTGGGTCCCGGGCGGCGATGGGCTCGAGGCGGGCGAGGGCAGTGGCACGAAATTTGGCGAGGGCGAGGATCCCACTGAGGTGCGAGAGCCTGGACACTGGAGAGCTGGGGGGTTCTTCCTCAAAACGATACTCGGGAAGACCAATAGATCTGCACAATTTGCAGAGAAATGGTTCGCATGAGGTCTTCGAATAGCCTTCCACATCAAGTTGGAACAAGGGCCCTGCCTGATGACGATGAAGATTCAGATTTGGCACGGTAGCCAGCAATTGGTTATACTTGCTTTTTCAGGGCTTCGTGGAGCTGCAAAATCCAGTCGAACAAAATGCCTGCAAATGTAGAAGCCAAAGGAATTACCAATATCATCTTGAGGTCTACTTGAGGTACCGTATACCATAATCATGCAAGGAACCTAATTTGAACAATAATGTTGGAATTTATTCAGGCTTCTACAGTAGCCTCTGACTACATCAAAAACCTATCAGCTCAAAAGGGCTCAAGGCTACAACGCGCACACAAGCGGCTAGTCTGCAAACCAAACCCTGAAAATCCAAGTATACAAATAATACCAATAATGGAGAATCAAATGGAAGAGAAAATGGAAAATCAAATGGAATCTGGGGTTATAAAGGGGGTATATAGGGATCCAAGTATACAAATGATACCTACATTGGGCCCCAAAGTCTGTACACATTACCAAAATTGGGCTATTTGGATCCCTAGGGAAACCTTTATGAAAAACTTGCAGCTTGTCCAACAAGAGCCTACGCAGCCGTCAAGGCTTCACCCTCTGACGCCAGGCTGAGCATGGGTACCGTGCAAGCTAGCTTTAGGGTTTAGGGTTATATTAGGGTTATATTAGGGTTATATTGGGGTTATATTGGGATAATGGAAAAGAAAATGGAAACTACTATGTAGGGGTTTAGGGTTTAGGGTTTAGGTATATACCTTGGGTACTGACTCCCCCCAGTAACAGTCTATATAAGGGTTCCTATTAAGGGCTATATATAACCATATTCTAATTATTATCCAACTGTTCCTGAGGGGGGGCAGTACCCAATGTATACCCCAAGGCTTCAACCTCAAGCCCTCCCCCTAAACCCTCGACCCTAAGCCCTCAATTCCAAAACGTACTACCTAAATCATAGATCCCAACTACCCTAAGGACCCAAATAGCCCAATGCAAGAAATCTCTACAGACTTCATAGGGCTCAATGCAGGTATTTGTAGACTGGGATTCCTAGGGGTAACCCTACACCATAAACCCTAATGCTAAACCCTAAACCGTAAATCCTAAACCCTAAATCCTAAACCCTAAAACCTAGATCCTAAACCCTAAGCCAAGCGACCTGGAGTTGAAACCTGCACTGGAGGTTGATCTGACCAGACCCATTTCTTGCCAACCGCGGCCTTCCTGATCTTGATGCAAATGGTTAAGGTTAGTTCTTTTTGAGGTATACGGTTGGGGATAAGGGCTTAGGTTTTGGGACAAGGGCTTTTATTTTTAGCATTGAGGGTTTAGGGCTTGAGAAATAAAGGCTGGCTAAGGGTTTGGGGAAGAAAGGCTTCTGGCTTAGGGTTTGGCATGTCAGGTCGTGTTACGTCTTTTCCACAAACAGGGGGGGCCCAAGTAGACCCAATATACTACAATCCTCATTAAGGACCTCAGGGAAGAAAAGCAAAACCAGTTTTCTGAACATCTCCGTATCCTGCAGGACCCTAGGTAGCTATACTATACTTGCAGACTTCACGCCATGCATCTTTTAATGCCTCTTGCGGAGCTTGTGGCTTCTACGTGTGCCGAGGCAGATGGCAGACTTAGACTCACCTCTACCTGAACGAGGGTTGGCATAGAGACGAACCCTTCATTCTGGCCTCTGTGTAGATCTTTTTCGGGGCTCCATCTTGAACAAAAACGCTAATGATGAATGCTACTAGCTTGGGAACATGAATTTTCAGGGGCATAGGGGGCTTGTAGAGGCCCTCCCTGAAGATGTGACCATCCACGGCCCAACCCCAGAAATTCAGATTTACTGCCGGATTGCTGTACCACTTTGCCATCGCTGAGCTTCCAGAACCTTGGATAGCTTCCCGATGCAACCCATAAATCCGGAGCCTATAGAATTCGCACGTGATGCCTACAAAACAACACCCGCCTTTTTTACAATACTGTTCATTCTCAAGTTAGCTGCGGGGGAGTGGGGGGGGGGGGGCACTGAAGAATTTTTCTCACATTGTCCTTCTGACCCATGTCGTCAACGCCTGCTGAAGCTTCTTCTTCCTGATCAGGGCTGTCTCATGATTTTTAGGCAACACTCCACCAACAATGGACTTGAACGTCTTGTAACATACCTCACATGGGAGTTAGGCGAGTTAGGCATGACGATGGTGTGATAAACCATACTCATACTCTTGCAACCCTAAACCCTCAAACCTAAACCCTCAATCCCCTAAACCCTCAATACCCTAAGCCCTAATCCTAAACCCTCAACCCTAAACCCACAGAAGGCAACCTGAGATGACCCCCAACCGGGAGACTTCTTTGCATCAGCCACTACCGCGCCCAACGTGCGGCCGTCCATCGAGTTGATCTTATACCCTGGGGTTTAGGGTTTACGGATTAGGGCTGAGGGTTTAGGATTTAGGATTCAGGGTTTTAGGGTTCAGAATTTAGGGTTTAGGGGTCTGGGGCCTGGCTCTGTTATGTGGCTTCAATGGGCGTTCGAAGAATTTACTGTGAGGTTATCGGTAGGCAGTTCATGCGGATCGTATGGACTGTTCCCTCAGGATTATCGAGCCTTTTGCTTCTCTAGAAATTTCACATTTCCCTCCCCAACATGGGGGATCACATAAGTAAGGGTCCGGTTTCTATACCCCCCATATGTAGAGACTCCTAATTTTCAGAAGTATCCACGGACAACAACGTTCGCATGAGAGAAAGAAAAGCATGTTCGAACAGAACCTTTATGCGAAAGGATGCTCAGAAGAAGTGGTTGCTTTCTGTTCCATATTTGGATACAACTCCTGATCTCAGCTTTTTAGTTGCATTCCGTTCGGTCAAAAAATATTCTCTATTCTCCATAGGGTTTGCAAGGAGAGGATGACTGTCTGGGCCTCGGGCTGTAGAGTCTGATGCAAGTGGAGGGTAACGTGGTCTGAGTAAGGTAGTCAAATACCAATATTGGAGGTATCCTATACTAGTATAGGACCAGAAGATCGGGAATTGTTGGTCTAGTCCCCTGTAATTACTAGGAACAGGAGGAATACAGGGATACAGAACAACACGAGAGCCACGCCTTCAGGTCTGAAAATCCCTCTTGTCAGCTACAATTGGGAGTACTCAGAAAGAGCGGATATACGGGGAACCCCTTCAGAACGGCACAAAAGCTCAGCTTGAGCTTCAAATATCAACGACGAAAAAAAAATCAGGGGGTAATTGCCGGGTGGGTACCCTTGCATAGATCTTATATTAGTCTTAAATGGGGGTCACCTGGACTATATAAGGACTATGTAAAGCTCATATGGGACACACCCACATGAAACTTTCGAAGCTTTCCTTTGGCAAAACGAATCCTTAAGAAACCAGGCCGGTTCCCTGTAAGTCCATGTCCCTTCAAGGGTTCAATACATAAATAAAAGAAGGAGCATGGCCAGCAATGGCCCAGGGGGAAAAAAAAACACACACACACACACATGGCACGCGAACAAAGGCCGAAGCCAAGGCCTAAACCCAAGTCCTGCCTCTCCAATCCTAGACACACTTACTGTTGCTGCTACTGTTGCTACTACTAACACTTATAGCCATAGCAATATTACGAAGTGTCAAACACAGTAAGAATACCGGAAACTCTCCTCCCAATACTTATAAGAATGAAGCTGCACCAAGCTGAGAACACAATCCGCTGGCCTAAGCGATCTACCACCGGTCCATCTGGAGAGGATTCGCCATCTAATGCCTGCCACGTGCGTCATGCCTTTTTGCTCCATGCAGAAAACCATCCCAAATCAAGTATACACTCACATGGGAGTCGCAGGCTTCTCAGGGATGTAATTGAACGCTTGGGATTCAGACTCAGAGTAGTGAGGGATTAGAAGCTCGATGTGCTGAGCTAGCTAACCACTTCCCCAATACAAAAAGCTCCCCAACCCCTCAATGGCATTGCGATATACCATACTGTACAGTACAGGGAACATTTCATCTCGACGGGGGTGGGGAGGCTTTACTACTAGCAGGGGGAGGATGTTAGAAATTATGCTGGTTGGCCAGGCGTTCAGCTTGACAGATCAACTAAGATCTACGACGAACCTCTCAAATACACCTGAACAAACACGAAGCCTGTATATGTGTAGCTAGTCGAAGGAATGACCCCGAAACCCTAAACCCCAGATCTTTATGGGTCTACGTTTAGAAATTTCATGTTCGACTGGGAGTGCCCATGAAAATGGGGGCTTTGTCTGCACCATCCCCTCCCTTGACGCTGCACCCTCCCACCCCGAGTAATGAACATCCCCAGAATGGTACCGCTGACTATGGGGATTTCCCGAAATGAGAAATGCTGCTTTGGGGGAACTATTTCGGCATGGGAGTGTCATTATCAAAGAACCCTAAACCCTAAACCCTAAAACCTAAACCCTAAACCCTAAACCAACCCAAAAAGGGTTTACTTTTGCCAAGGAGCCTCGAGACCCCCGGCCGCGTCGTCTGATTCCTCAGCTGTGGCTATATAAACCCTGTAAACCACATGTACCCTATAAACCCTATATATCCTATAAACGCCACAAAGCAAAGGGCAGTTGTTCAACATACCTGTCCCCAGCCCAAAGGTTATTGATCTCCCTTTAGGGGAGTGTAACCCCTGAATATGCAGAGCTTAGGGTTTAGGGACCTAGACCTTGGGCCAATCCCCGACCCAGCAATGGGTACGTCAAGGGACTATTGTAGTTAAGGCCCTATTCACTCCTGCTTTGAAGGCTGTTACTGCAGGGGGGATTGACCTAAGTATTCCCTCCTTTGAAAGGACCTTCATAACAATCCTTCATAGTACTACCTATAGTTTCCATTCTTCCATTATCCCATATCTCCCCTACATTATACCCCTAAGCAAGATGAACCCTACATGACACAACCTAGTGCCTGGCCTCTATGCTACCCAGAGAGGCTTCTACACAGCAGCTTTTCGGCCCTTATAGCTTCATGGGCCCATGGGCAAAGGTTTATGCACCAAAACGGAAAATACCAAAGCCTTGAGGTACAGCTGGTGGAGGAAACATTGCATGAGCTTGTATATATATATATACATATATACATATTCGAAAAAGAAAGAAGGGGGCTTTGGGATCCTAGGCAGCGTAGCATTCACGTGAGCAAGAACCACTCGCTCAATGGTTCCTGTGCGAGTGCCCTTTCTCCGCCTACTGGCAAGGCATGAGAGCCAAAACTTGCTTCCTCCTGCAGTGGAATCCATGCCGAGCGCTATCTCCGGCCAAAAAACCACAAAGAATCTCAAACTTCTACCTCAAAAGTTCTTGCACCGCAGCTCAACCTCTGTACCCCCAAACATCGGCCAGGAAGCATTGCCGGAGGCTAGAGTCATTTGGGCCGGCAACGGCTCGAAAAGCTTCCCGTAGCCGCTGGGAAAAGGGGGAGCTTTGCCCACAAAGGATTACTACCTACCACGCACTGCTGTCTAGGAATGTTGTTATTGATGCTCTGAAAATAGCTACCTCACTACCTGTGCAGTTTTTGATGCAGGTTCTTACAACTTGCTGTCGAAAGCATGTGATCAGTCAGACTGTGGCTCTACATGCTCCGGCTGTGTTGCTGTTTCTCGCAGTTCCGTATTCAGAATGCGCTTAGTTTTGCGATGAGTCTTGTTATGCTGCCAAAATCTCAACATCTTATATAACCCTATACTATATAACCCCAGTATAGTAGTTTCCGTTTTCTTGATGCACACCCTAAACCCTACTGGAGACCGGGACTCTCGGCTTGTCATAGGTTGCGCTGTAGGTTATAGAGATTTCTCTTGCCTATGTGTGTGCGCAAAGGCTGTCCTAGTGCAAGTGGGGGTTTCCCCGAATTAGGGGTACCTTATCGGGGTCCCATGGTAAGGATCATAATTTTTTGAGGTTTCTACTATGGCCCCCTGATTTTGGGAAATTACCAAGTATACCCGTGCTCCGTGGCTAGTTGAGAAGCCTGTGAGCAAGAGCACGGATGCGGTCTAACTGTCAAGGCACAGAAGACTTCCAACTGCAGAGACAAAGCCAGCCTGACATTTCATGGAAACATCAGGACTGTGTTGAAGACACATGCTACCAAAAAACTCGCTCAAAGAAAGACAAACACGACAAGAGCATGTCTAGCAACAGCAGCAGCTTCAATAGCACTGAAACTATCAGCAAATTTGATGCAGTTCGCATGCAGTAGCCTCTATAGCTTAAACTCGTCATGAAAGGTACGGTGGGATCAGCAAAAGCAGACCAAACTGAACACGGCCCAACCGCGCCCTTGAAAATTAGAGATCCCCTACAGCTAGAGATCACCGCACCTTATTCATTGCCCAGGTCCGAAGCAGATGGTAGTTTCCCAAAAGAAAAGGACCCCAATATAGACCCCAAAATATTGTAATCCTTATTATTGGGACCCCAAAGAAAGTACCCCTAATCTTGGGAAACCCTAATTCATGTAATCCCCTATATAATCTCAGTTTCCATGTCATTCTCCATTTTCTTTCCATTTGATTCTCCATTATAGTAGGTACCCCTAATGTTGGGAAACCCTATAAACCCTAAACCCTATATATCCCCTATATAACCCCTATATAATCCCTATAATCCCCCTTTAAAGGTACCCCTAATTTTGGGAAACCCCCGGATCTTCCCCCATGCGCTCATCTAATCCCTTCCCATCGGGAGTCCCTGACCGAGATGCTGCGAATAGGGCTTAGGGTTTAGGGTTTAGGGTTAAGTTCCTAAGCCATGAGAATGCGCAAGAAAATCGGGCACCCTCATCTTGCTAGTCCCAATTGCAAGCGTTTTGTTGTAGTTTTGTTGTAGTTTGGGGTATAGAGTGGCTACTTTCGGGTGCGTAGGGGGACCTCCTCATTTTCACCTTGCCCGAAATTCTCTTAAGGCTCCAAATAGCCCAATGTTGGTAAGATCTATGGACTTGGGGCCTTACTCCATTTTATTTTCCATCTGATTTTCAACTTGATCTTTATTGGCGTCAATATCCCCTAAACCATCAGCCCTAAGCCCAGGGTTTCTAATCATGTCGAATGAACCTCGCAGGCTCCAATGCGTTGTAGGATGACGCGGAGCTGTGGCCTTTGCTGGATGTAGCCTTTACAGGATCCTATAGGGCTTGGGCTTAGGGGTTTAGGGTTTAGGGTTAGGGTTTAGGGTTTAGGGTTAGGGTTTAGGGTTTAGGGTTTAGGCTTTAGGGCTTACGGGGATCTCTCTTTTGTTGCCTTTGCTTTAGGGCTCAGGTCTGGGGTTTAAGGGAATAGGTTTTAGTTTAGCACTCAGGCTTCAGGCTGTAGGTGTAGGGTTGTTGGCTTCAGGATTTATGGTTTTGGGGTTTTGACACCTAGGGCTTAGGAGTTTTGGCTTCGGGGTTTTTGATTTTCAGGGCTTATGTAAGGTTAGGGGTTCAAAGTCAGTCAGGGTTTGCTGGGTTACGGTTTGCTTCCGCAAACTCCTTGGTGCTCAGCGAAGATACGAGGGAATTCCCTTCCAAGGACGATTGCAAAGGACTATGTAGGGACTACTCTGAGGATTCATTTCTTCGCTCCCTACTATGCACCAAGTAGCAAAACTTGTTGTATTTCCTCGCAGCTAGACTGTTCAAGGCCCTATTTGCTACGAAAGCTGTGATACCAAAAATTCGGATTCTTGATGTTTGCATTGCCACTCCCTTTGTTTACGCGACGTGCACATTCCCATGCAGGGCATCTAAGAGGAAAACTGCTGAAGTGGCTCCCTTAGGCTGTGGAAAAGACTTCCTCGGTGCGGTCTAAGACTTGGAAAGTGAGGCTGTGTCTGTGCCTAGTGTCTCCGACTCTTGGAGTTCAGGCATCCCAATTGTCTGGAATAATCAGGTCTCTACATAGGCCACAAAATTAAGCGAAATCATGGTCCAAACTCCATTCTAAAAAGTCAATAAGAGCATAATTCTACATACTTTTAGGTCCAGGTACCGCAACTTTACCATAACACCAAACCCTGTGCACTCCAAACCGCGGCGCCAAGGTGGATTGCCCAGCTCCCTGTCACCTAAGATGCAGCGGGTTTGCTGTATTTCTTGCGCCAGCTCTCTTATAATCTCTAACCTCAAAAACCGTAACAAACCCAAAAGGGAACCATAAAGGAGCCCTTGGGTATACCCTACAAATTAAATCTAAGCAGTGCTGGATTTCTATTCTCTGGATTTGGGCTCTCAGCTTTCTGACCCTCGTGCCAAAAATCCATGAAGCCCCACCCCAAACGCACATGGCCTATGTCATTAGAACAGGGTTTTGGGTTGCATAATGCTATATTATGGTTCTAAAGGCTTTATGTTATAAGCTGATTGGTGGGTAATTGTCAGCATGATGAGTTTAGAGAAGGCTGTTTCAAACTCTTCGCACGCAACAGAAAAGGGTATGAGGATCAACAACTGATGATATTGCATGCTCGGGTAGGGGGCTGAAAATGATGTTTCCTCCCAATTTAAGGCTTCCATGCTCCCAAGAGCATCCACCCTCATTCTTTCCGCAACTACCACCCACGTCAAGCGTTAAGAATTTCATTCGCCACGAAGCAGGTGCATTTTGTTCACAACTTTTGGGGTTAAGGGCTTGCAGACCAAGGATTTGTTAAATTTCTATAGCGTAGGAACTTGATAATTAGGGTTCAAGCTTCGAAGTACAAACACGCAAAATGAGATGGATACCGGGATGATATAGGGTTCAGCAGGGCTTGTAGGGGCCTACATTTTTGATTTGAAAAGGGCTTTGGGGGCTTTATAATGCTAGAGGATCTTTCCAAAATAACATGGAGATGATATCGGTAATCGTGCAGGCTTCTACTCTATGCCGTGGCCGCTGGCCATGGGTGGCGTGCCCAGAGATTATGGCTCCAACATTGGGTTCTACTTCCATAATATAATCCCAATATAACCCCAATATGACCCCAATATAACCCCAATATAATCCTAATATAATCCCAATATAACCCATCTTACTTTGGCGTATTTGCGCGTGCCACTTTGGCAAAGGACCATGGCCAGCCTTACCGTACTTGGAGGGTCAGGGGGAGTTAGTAAGTAGGTTTATAATGGGGATAACTAGGGTTACTATATGGGTTATAGGGGTTATTAACCTGCTTTCAAAGTTCTCCTGACCCTCCAAGTAGGGGTCAAATTAATCTAGGAGCCCATCCCATAAAGAGCGTTAGACCATGGGCTGAACGGAGGCCAAGCATCATTCTGCAACTGCAGCTGTGTAGCCCGCCTCCTCAGTACACCGTCTACTCACTATAGTGCTTACGGGTGAGTGAAGGTATGGATGCTAAAAAGACCTGTATGACTGGCGCATAAATTCACTCCCAGTGAGTCCAGCAGTGCCAAGTCTAATGCAGAGGCGCAGATAGGTGGAAGATGGTTTTGAAATTTGGGACATAAGCAGTATGCCAAGAGCAATTGAACCTGCGACCTCGATGTCTAACGATCAACATGATGCTCAAAAAGCCACAAGGCTACCGACTATGCCTACTCTCTCAAACTTTCAAACCAGCTATTCCCCCGAATCTTGCTTTAGGTAGCATTTCTTCTGGAAATGCCTGCGCCATGATACCCATAAAGCCCTTCTAGTCCACAATTCTCCACATAGCGCGTGCACAGTATATGGTCTTTGAGGAACAAGGCCTTGCTCAAGAGCCTTCGTGAATCTTCATGGCATCTCATGACGATGTCAAGTTGCTTTCAAAACTCTTTCCCTGGTGCCCCAGCAACCATATTACAAGAAGCGCTTCCATTTTGCAATTGATTGAGTGTATGTAAGAACTCGTAGCCTAAAAGGGTAAAAGGATATCACTGGGATTCATAGTTTCTTGTTCTTGTTCTTGCAATATGCCGGACAGTGCGGAGCCCCTAGTCTACGACTGAAATCCGCGGACTCTTCTGAAGCTCGATACGGAAAAAACTTGAGAATTTTTTGAGTTGTCCCTATTTCAAGTACCCCTGGCACCTTGCGAAGCCACCCACGCTGCGAACCATCCTTCTCCAAAACTCCAAATCCTCAAAAGATCCTAGTGTAGTCCCTTAAGTTCCCTATCTTTACGCGCCCTAAACCTTACACCCCAAAGCTTAAATCACTGGGAAATTTGCACCAGGCAACATTGACTTTGACCCAGCCGTCGCCCTCATCGTCTGCGTGGACCGTGGTGTTCCAAGGAAGGACCTTGTCAACCTCAAGGGCTTGGCAAAGCTACGGAATTGGTGTAGGGTTTAGGGGCTATAGGGATTATGGATTATAGGGTTTAGGGATTAGTAGGTATTGTGGATTTATCGGGTTTATGGATTAGGCTTTCGGGTTTAATGCTCGTCCGCTATCAGGGACCATATACCCCCCTTAAGGGTACAAGGAGGGTCCTGGTGCTTAGCCGTATGTTTACTTGTAAAAGCCAGCCCACTCCTTTGGATGTGCAGTCTGCGGGGGGGTACGCACGACTTGCAGCGGAGTTCGCACCCATGGTCTGGGTGCGTCTGTAATTAGAGGCTGTTGCTAATCCCAACATCTGAACATTGGGAACCTATTGCTAGCATATGTCTATACTTTAGGCGCCAAACTTGGAGTGCGGCTACCAAAGTTCTCCCTTTACAGTCTCTATACATCCCCAAATTATCATCCCTGTATACTCCGGATATAACTCCTCTACAAACGGTTTTTACCACTGCCACCTTTTAACCGAATACCACGTCTATATAGACAAAGCTTCCATTTCGTTTATCATCTAATCTTCCATATGATTATACATTCCTTTCACCATAAACCCTTAGCCAAGTAATCCTCGTATCTCCCTAAGTTCTCACTTATAGAGTCCCTGGGTTACCAAGACTTTTCTGGGTCTGTCCTAAACCCTGAACTGTGCACTCTGAGCCCCGAACTCCAAACCCTGTCCGAGCGCCGCGCGGTATCTTCCAAGCACTTGGACCCACGATAAGCGAGGCCTGACTTACAGGGTGACTAGTCAAGCTTTTAAGATACACAATTTGGCAATACGAATTCCTCAATGAAAACTCAGGGCTTTCGTTAGTCGATATCACACGTTACGAAAAATGGTTTGTGAGGCAGAGTAAGCTCAGCCCAACAAACAGCGCTCTGACATAATTGTATTCTATGTCTGTAATTTCCAGGATAAACGACAAGGACGGACACATTTCGGGAAAAGCCAATAGGCGGCGCTGGGAGAACTCCTGCTGGCTCCTGGGAGGAACCGGAGTCACGTGTACAGGAGTCAGGTAAATGGTAACCAATTCCTTTCCCCAACTCAACAAAGAATGCGTTTCTAGGTGCCCTACAGAGCAGTGCCCATGCTATATGGAGCCCTTAATAAAGAACATAACTTTAACAACCTGCCCCGTCGTGTAAGGTGAGTATAATTTGCCCAGCTCATTATGGGTATAAATCCTACATGACCTCTATATAAACCCTATATGACCCCTATATAAACACTCTATGAGCTGTAGTCTGAACTCCTAGTATCCCCCTGAATATCCCATATAATACTCCCCTATACAATCCCCTATATAACCCCCTTTAAGGAGTTTGGATTATGGCTCATCTGACCCATGATATTGACGACCCGCCTTGCGTTTCTGCCCGAAGGCTGCGATTGTCCGCCCGCCAGACGCCATTCCGCTCCACCAGCACTGGGCAGCCCTGAGGAGAGCTTGAATCTGTTACAATACCCTAACCCTAGGGATCCAAATGGCCCAAAGTAGATCAACCCTAAACCCACCTGGTTCTTAGGGTTTAGGGCGTTTAGGGCTTTCGGGTTTGGGGTTTTAGGGCAGGACACTTTAGAATAGTTCCAATTCCCAATTGTAGGCCTTTTTGGTACTAGTCCCAATGTAAACCACCACTGAGGGTGAGGTGGGGTCAGGTCGCTTTAAATTGACGAGCTCTAGCCCTGGGGACCCAAATATCCTCAAAAGAGGTCATCCCAAAACCATAAACCCTAAAAGCTAAACCACAAGCCCAGGGTTTAGGGTTTAGGGTCCTATGTACAGACTTTATTGCCCGATGTAGGTGTTAATCCTAGACTTGGCCCCAGACAACTTGGCCACAGGGTAAAAGTCCAATTGCCCAAATGCTAGGGGTTTAGCTACCAAGACGCAATCTGAGTATAAACAATTGGTACGGATTTGGAACATACAATTACACACCCATTTTTGGGGGACAACTAGACCACTAGGGATCGGAGGAGGGATCTCAGCTTTCTCTTGGCAGCCCTAGTCTGGACCGCTTATTTGAATCAAAAGCATTTACAGTTCAGGACCCGTGGCCTGCTCACAGTTCTGTGTTTCAGTCCAAAATCTTCAAGATGCATTGATGTGCATAATTAGGACAGAACAGAGCTGGGAACTGGAAAGGCTCCAAGCGACCGCCGAACAGATACATAGACCTTCGTGGCACGGCATCTGCCAGGATGCCTCTGACAAGCTTATGTCACATGTCAATCCATGTCATGTCAAACGCTGCTTGGAATCGGTGACAAGTCTTATAAGGCGAATGAAATGCTCGAAGCCCTGGAAGCTCAACCCTTGAGGTGTGTCTTGAGCAAGGAAGGACCCCAACCTCAAACCTCCAAATCCTCCTCGGACCCCATACATTGCGCTTCTCTATATGATTGCCCAGCAAGCGTCATCGAGCATCTGCGGGAGGAACTGTTCCTGACGCCAAGTCAGAACTTTCAGGCACATAGTAGCATAGCAGCGAGTGGGGAGTGGACCTTTCAAACCCTAAGCCCTGAACCCTAAACCAGCCCCATAAGACCATGATTAAATTCCTCAAATTCACGCCACACGCCAACCTGATGCTCCAATACCCAGGAGAAAACAAGCTTGCAGCTGCAGAGTGACCCTCAGCTTGAGGTTGAGGTGAGTCCAGTAGCAATGGTGATACTTAAGCTGGAATACTGGGAATAGTAATAGTACGAATGGAGTCATAATAAGGGCCTACCACTGATCATACCCACAGCCCAAACAAAGCCGTGTAGCTCCTGGCACTAACTCCCTGAAACAACGACACGCCGATCCCAACAGTCTATTAGCAACACCCCGCCCCGCCGGTGCTGAGAATAAAGAACAACATCTCTGGTGACATGGTTATCCAGCTCATCAGAATTTGCTGGAAAGACACATGCCAAGACTGACCCATTGTTTGTTGGTTGATATGATCCACGGAGGAAATCTTGCATAACTCAAGACTCAAGATCAAGATCCTCAACATACCGTAATATCTAGAGCATAATCTATATAGGATTGTGCAAGAACTTCATGCAAATCGCTATATTATTGGCGAATATATCAGAGCTTGTCGGTATTCTGGTCCCTTTTTGGAGTCCCCATTAAGAGGGACCATAACTTTGACAACCTACCTATTAGAGAGGGTCCGCTACCTTTCCTTCCAATAATGGCAGCCAGCAAGCTTCAAGCCTAGGTCGTCAACCTGGCAAAAGCACCCTGCGTATAGCCACGAAAGATATGAGTAAACATTTTTTGTGGTTTAGGGGTTCTTGGAACCTGAACACTCTAGAGCCGTTTCTGGAGAAATGCTCATATTTCTACCCAGACCCTCCTATGTAGTTCCTTTTCGGGTAGTCTATTATAATCCCTTACCCATAAACCATAACAAACCCAAAAAGGAACTACATTGGAGCCCTTGGGCAGACTCTTCTGTGTAGCAACAACAGCCTGAACACATACTGCCGGTTGATGGGGAAGTTGATCGGGAAAAAAGGACTGGAGACAAACACTTAGACTACAACTTTATTAGGGATTACCGAGTAGGGATTACCAAGACAAGTGTGCTGTCTGTAAGCAAGCATTCCTTTTACCCCCTACCGACCACCAGCAAGAAAATGACCAAGATTCTCGGGTCAAGGTTACGCAAGAACCCTTCAGCGCACTGTTGGGCTCTCAAGTGTCATATTCAACCTCACTTCGGGCCCAGCAAGAAAACTGTCCTCAAGGGGCTGCATCATCTTCCGTAATCGTTTAGGGGGCAGCATGGGGCAGCCTATCCCTCTGACTGAGCATAAACACCAACAGCGACAAGCTATCAGCGGGCACGTTTCTTACGGTAACCCTTCCATAAGTCCGTTTGGTTGTCCTTTTACATACCCACCTCATGAGCTCCCCCTGAGGCTTTAGGGAAACGCGGCTTCAAGCCATTGTCTCTGCGCCAGGCCTTAAGAAAGCCTCTTGGCAGACGCTCGAGTTTCCTGCTGCAGCCAGATGAAGTGTAGGAACTACATGGCTTTTGTAGAGGGCGCCAATCCATTTACAGCAGTGAAGCTGAGGGGCAAGATGTAATGCACTGGATAACTACACGTGCCTTGGCTTTACGTAGTATAGGGCAACACGCACCCGGAAAGCTCCATTTGTCTAGTTTTCTGCTCTCTACATCGTCATACGAGGTGCTTACCTCATGTAAGGCTAACCCAGACCCCTTAAAGGATCCAAAAAATGGAACCCCCTAATAATCCCCTAGTTTCCCCAATGTAGTAATGGGTTCATATTAGGGGGGTTCCATTTTTTGGATCCTTTAGGGGGGTCTGGGA
>CAJNIZ010010336.1:40092-73510 GCA_905231905.1 Symbiodinium pilosum | reverse complement strand
GGCCCGTAGAGGCGCCGTCACCTAAAACTTGTCTATACCAGCATGGGCTATTAGACGCTTAAATTCCCTACTAGAACCCGAATAAAGGTAGATTAAGGTACCCTTAAGGTCTAATAACCCATCCTGGTAGGGTTCCTTGCAAGTTTGATTGGGCTGATGATGGGATTTCCAATTTTTTGCTGCTGGACGGTTTAAGCTTTAGGGTGAGCTAGAGGAGCCGTGCATACGCTACCTAAACCCTATCTGAACACCAAAAGTATGTAGAATAATGGCCCTTTCGTCTATATTAATGGGCTTTGGGCTATTGTTTCACCTACTTTTGGGGTTCAGGTAAACCCTAAACCCTAATCCCCAAGCGTGCCTGCAAGAATATGACAAGGAGACCTTCCACATAACCCATTACTTTCCTTCTTGTGGCATGCGGAGATGTCCACAAATACTGTTGACAAATAGCCTACATGACCTTCCTATATAGACTATAGAGCACCATTATTCCCTAAGTATGAGGTACTAAGGTCAGGGGGCCTGACCCTAACAAAAAAAACTACAATCCCAAAGACCCCGAATATGAGGTTTCCCGAACAGGCCCCTCCCTTTTTTGGAACCCTCACACGGGAGCCATTGCCTAAACTAGTATCTCCTTCCTAACCCCTATAATTCTCCCCCATAAAATCTCCTATAGAACCCCCTTGAAGAGCTTCCTAAACCCTAAACCCTTAATAATCTCCCAGATAACCCCCCGTTGAACGGTTTAGACTACAGTTCACGTCGTATCGGCCTGTTGCCTGATCTGTTCACCCGAGGCTTCGTATCCGATACCGCAAGCCCTACAGCACATGGGCAATAATCTAAAGTCCTCAAAGAGGGGTTATATAGGTGACTACTATAGGGGTTTTGAAGCGGGAAACTAGGAGTTTAGACTATGGCTCACATGGAAAGACTTGTTACCCAAAAGTTGGCTACTTTAAATAAGCGAAAGTAGACCAGAATTAGTGGCTACTGGCTTTGTAGCTGCCTGGGGTCCACAAATCGGGGGCCCAGTATTGCTCCCGGTATGCCAGAATCCTCATTTTGGGGCTGGCCAGCTGGGTCATCACAGAAATCGTATTAATGGGCTCTTTTGGGAACTCGGCCTGCCATGTTCGAACCCCGCAGGCGACTCCAAAATAAGTAGAAAGGGTACCACGGGAGTACAACCCAAAACCCTAAATCCTAGCCATTAAGCTCCAGGCTGCAGCGCAGCCGTCTCCCCTTTCGCGGGGGTGCGCCCAAGGTCTTCGGGACCTTAGTACAGTATAGGGTTTGGGGCTCAAGGTTGAGGAACCCTTAACCCCTAAACCCTTGACCTGAGGTTCGAATTCATATCTCGCAGCTGCTGGTTCACGGGAAGTGCACGAAGATACTACATAGGGACCAAAAAAAATCACCGCATATTATGTTGAGCTCTTTTCGAGGTACCCTATGCTATAACTATCATTCACAAGAATATCTAGCCCCAGAAGCCCAGGTACCCATATAGTAGGTCCTTGGGTTACAGATAATATAAAATCATATAGGAACTTAAGGACGGGAACCCAAGATATAGGTAACTGGGCTTCTAGGGTAGGACCAATAGTGGCAGTTCTTCAAGCGTCTACAGTAGGACTGTCCTCATGAGGGACCCCAGAATTCCCTGGGAGCCTTGAGATGGCATCAAAACTGTCCCTAAGGGTTTAAGGACCCAAATATTAGGGTTTAAGGACCCAAATAATAGGGTTTTAGGGCCCAAATAGTAGGGTTTTAGGGCCCAAATAATAGGGGTTTAGGGCCCAAATACCACTAATGTTGTAATACTTGGGCTATAAACCCTATTATTTGGGTCCCTGGACCCTTGGGGTGTGGACTTAGAACCCACGCATGTCCTCAAGATCCCCATTCGGGGCTACAACCTTGGCTAGCTTTTCTTGATTGAAATCACAAAATCCTAAACCCGCAACCCTAATCCCCACCCCACCCCTTGAACCTTGAGACGGAAAACCCAAGTCCTGACCTCTAAGTTTTTAAACCCAAGCCCGGAGTCCTCATCTCAAATCCTCTAGGACAGCTCTCTTCTGAAGCGAGAGTTCTAGCCGGTAATGGTATACCTACTCATGCTTAGTTGGGATGAAGACTACCATAAGGAAACATGACTCTTACTGGATTTCCTGTCCCTTACCCCAACTGAGCATGAAAATGGGGTAGCTTCCCTTATTAGGGGACCCCAAAATACTTTAATCCTTTCAGGGACCCCTAGAAAGGTACCACTAATTCTGTATTTTTGGGAACCCCCCCTGTATCAATGCCAACCTCCACATTTCTCGCAAGCCTTGAACCTTGACTATTAGCTCCAGACCATGAAGCCTACCTTGAGATCCAGTTGACTATAATTAATATCAACCTTATACTAAATTCCTACAACTGTGTACCATAAATACAGTCAACTAGGATCTCCAGTTACATCCTACACCCTGGAGGCCCTAAACTGGAATTGATACTCTAAACCTCAAGTCCCTGGTATATGTATATACATATATCCTAAAGCCCCTGAACACTCAAATCTTATAACATGTGTATATCCATATATGTATACATATCCCAAATCCCTTCACCCTTGGTGCCCTAAACCCAAAGCCCTAAACCACTTCACCCTTAGGGGATCTGACCAAGCTCGGCGGAGGCTGTGATGATGGCTGCCATCTCCTGCGCCGTATGCGCCATCATGCTAACTCACGTTAGGGTTTGGGGCTTAAGGCCCCAAGGTTCACCTTTTGTTAGCTATGCATGAAGGAATTGATCCCTACAGTGGTCATCCCTGAATAACCCATTACATACAGTAGTTTCCATGTTCTTCTCCATTCATTCATTCATTCCCAGCCAACTAAAGGAAAGAAGGGTCCAAGTCCACAAAAAAACGAAGACTTGAGGCCCTTCAGGCTTGGGACATATTTCTTGTAGTGCAGGTGTTGGGGAAGTATTTGAGCTACAGTCAACATTTCCCCGTATAAGAAAAAGTGGCCACGGGTTCCATGTTAAGGAATATATCAGGGGCTAAACTACCACAGTGATACCCATGTCCATCCTTAATGGTCCCTTGGTAAGCCTACCATCGACGTAGCTGATGTCAGTATTGGGTACTTGGACCCTGAAAATTGGCTTTGACGCGTTAGAGGTTAGGGACCCTACACCCAAAACTCTAAACCCAAAACCCTAAATTCGGCGGGGTCCCTGCCCCCTGCAGTGTTCCTAGAGCAGGGCCTGTTGCCCTGCTTTTCTGAAGCTCACCCAATATGGCTACTCGTGGTCCTGCCCATGTACCCTTCAATACTACAATCGTTTTTGAGGGTCTAAGAATGCTCTAGCTTCTTGGAGAATGGCCGGGCTAGTTGAACCCAATCTCTCAGTGGAACTGGTCACGGAATTGCTGGAGGCCTCTCTCACCAAACTTGACCAAGAGTTTAGGGTCCAGGGGCTCATGTTTGCTAAGTGCGATGAGCTGGGTTGAAAATTCATAGGGCTTTGGCTTCGTGGGAAGATTCTAGGAACTAGATGTAGTGCTTCGTGGGATAGGCGTATGTTAAGGGTGCTCTCCTACAGAACAGCAACTTCAACTTTCTAATGGATTTTGCGTTATGCAGGCTTCAAAGTTATGTTGCTTGCCTGCCAGGCCTTTCTCAAGAAGAACGGTGCATTGATGTGACCGAGGCCTTCAAGGAAATGGGGGGCAACCTCCCAAAGCCTTGATTGTCCTCCACAGGAAGTCACAGAAACAACTTGCATAGCATCCGTACTCAAAACGGCTGTCAGGGATCACCCAAATCCAAGGCACTGTGCTAGAGTCCAGGTTCTAGAAATCCTGGCGGTGAAAACATATGTGGAAAGCCCCAACTTGTGAATTGCAGTGTTCATGGAAACAGGGTGCTATTGGGCATACAAGGTAGTCAACATCTGTGGGGTAGTCCTATAAAGACAGTCAGGCGAAATACAGGGCGTTTTGCGGACGACATCATGCCGTCCAGACATATAAGTCATGTAGGCTCTCTCGGAGCTATGTTGGACACCGTGCTTCATGGAGCTGTGGCAACCCATAGGAGCACCTTAAACCTAAGTCCTACACCCTAAAACCTTGAATCCCAAACCCTCGGACCTAAATCCTAATGTCTCTCGCTCTCTCTCTCTCTCTCTTTCTCTCTCTCGGATTTACTCCCTAAACCCTAAATCCTAAACTCTAAACCCCAAAACCCTAATGGACCTGCAATATTCGGACCGTTAGGAAGTCCTTTCCAGAACTATTCAGGTCTACAAGTGAGCAGCAACCCAAGGCTCTAAACCCTACGCCCTAAGCCTCCCAAATTGACCCCTAACCTCTACCAACACCCATACAGTATGTTTAGGGTTTAGGGTTTAGGGTTTCGGGTTCGACCCCTAACCTCTCCCTAAAACCCATACTCTACGTAAAATGATGGCGTTTGAGGCTGCTTCAAAAGGTGTTGAACCATTATTTACCCACCTTGGAAGCTTAGGTAGTCTCTCAAACTCTGAGCCTTGAACACTAACGGCCCTAACCCTGAATCCTAAGTCCTAAGCCCTAAGCAATCAAGCCAGGGGAGGGCAGCAACAAGGGGAGACCTCGGGCGTGGCACTCGCCAAGCGAGCCGCCATCAGTGCACCAACTGAGCTAACTCCATCCTCAGTCCGCAGGAGTCCGTGTTTAGGGTTGGAGGCTACTGAAACAAAATCAAGGTTCACCTTTCGTCAGATTAATCTTCAATCACTTGGGTCCTGCCCCCACCCATTAACAGCTTATGATAGGGGTTAAGGGCTATATATAATTATATTATGAATAGCATCCAACTGTTAATGAGTGGGGCAGTACCCAATCAATCACCTTCAACACTACAAGTCCAATACTTGTGTAAGGTACCCGATTTTGAGCTTGCAGGGTGTGGAATCAGGGTCTTGGACCTTCAGAAATGGTAAGGAACCTGGGCCAGGCTATCGTTCGTTCAGACCTGTTAGGAAACCTGTGAAGAGATGTGATTTGAAGGGTGTACTTCAACCACGTTAACCTCGATCCGCGTAGATTCTTGTCTAAACACCTCAGGGGGTTCGGTGTTCGCTTGCCCAAACTACTATGGAACCGCCGCAGGGGCATGTACACCCTCCTAACTAACCTTACTGGGGTTAGGAGGCAATAAGGGAATACGTTATATATAGGAATTATATGGGGCGATATTCCCTATACCCCTAACCACAAGTAAGTATCATGGGCACGGGAGCGGGGCCCTACAAAGATTACTCTCCACTTCTCTGCAATTTGCAAGGGGGGTGAGTGGGCTTGCATGTGGGGTGAGTGGGCTTCCATGTGGTAGTTTCCCAAAATAGGTGGACCCAACCCAATGTGTACCCTAATACACTATAGTCCTTATTATGGGGAACCCCAATAAGGTACCCCCAATTTTGGGAAACCCGCATGTAAGTCGTGGGGAAAGTAAGCGCCCTGCGCCGACGACAGCGCTTCGCACCTTAGCCCAATGAGAAGATGGACTATGGTGAGAAGCCATGCGCAAGTAATGTAGGGGTTATATAGGGTTTTAAAGGCTTTATAGGGTTGTATGAAGGTTTCTAGGGTATAATTTCGGGGTTATAAAATGGCAGGCACAATTTGAGCCCCACATGTCTTCCCTTGAAGTGGAAAACAATACTCGTGTCGCCGGACTATCTTGCTCCACACGTGGCTCGTCTGTTTACTGGGCAGCTGGCCTGTACTGCTGCAGGTCTAATACCCTCCCCTTATAATCAACCCCCACATCCCCTAAAATCGCTAATAGCTGACTCACCCTGCATGAAACACTCAGACGATGTGGGGGGAGACATGTCTCTACCTTTTCCGAAGCTCTTGTAGGAACTATACTATCATCTGGTTCCTCGGATGATGAACGGTAGAAATATAAAACATCAAGGAACTTGAAGAAGAAGTATCATGTTGGCGGGAGATGGTTTAGGGTAGCTGAATAGGCATGGGGACTACAGGACCCATTTGAAGCTTTACACTCTGTAAATGGTACATGGTACCTACTTTGGCCCTATGCTTCCATGACAGCACCACCACCTCCCCTGCTTTTCTGCACAGGTGTAAGCACAGCGCAGCAATGCCTACTTGGAGGGTCATGGGGACTTAGAAAGTAAGTTAGTAACCCCTATAAGCCATATAATATTCGCAAATATCTCCAGTACTAACCTACTTACTAGGTCCCCATGACCCTCCAAGTAGATCCCAGCCGGCCCAGCAGGATCAGGGTTGGTAACTCTGTCACCTAGTAAGCAACCCTCGCAACCCCCCCCCCCCCTCGAAGAAACATCCCCAATGTAACACCGCTACAACATAGGGGAAGTTTACTTTGCCAGGAGTGTGTGATTTCGGTATGCATCTGGCGAGGAGATTAAGCGGGCTTCAGCCTATGTATTCCCTGACCCCACTAGCAGGCTCATTCTAGATCTAGGAGCAAAAAGAGCAACTTCTAACAACCCACACCATTCGCAGTTCATGTGGCAGTTTCGGCACCTCAAGCGCCGTAGGCAGCAGAAACTCCGATTTAAAGAATTCGACTGCTTGTGGAAAAGGGACCCGAACATGTACCCCAGCGCGACCTTGAGAAAAAACTTCTTCTGCTGAATTATTTAGGGATTATATAGGAGAGTCTTTTATATCCCCAATAATGGAGAATCAGCTGGAAAAGAAAATGAATGAACACTGACATAGAAACTGGGATTATATAGAGGGCTATAGGGACTTGGGACCTTACACACATGCTGAAGTGACCACAGCTATACGTGTAATCATGCAGTGCGAAAAAACGATGAACCTTTGATCGCTTTGCAGGCGCCTTGTTGGGTCCCTTTGGGACCTGGCCTTAAAGCTTCGGGTAGCTGGAGTCTGACAGTATGCCACACATCCCGCAGACCGGCAGAGATGATGGGCCACCTTGCAATCCAATGCTGGTGGTCTTGGGGCGGTTCCAATAGTCCCTGCACATCCCTACGCAATCCCAGTCTCAGGGGGTGGGGAGGTTCAAAACTAGGTGAGGGGATGAAACATGGGCTATTTTCTGAAGGAATCTACTACAGTAAGTGGTTGCAGGAGAGCTAGTTCTGGCTTGGCACACACTCACATCTACAGTTCGCTCTGCACCAAAGAATGGATGATGAGCCCTAAATCCCAAACAGAAAGCCCGGGATCCTAAATCTTGAGCTCACTTCAACAATGACAAATGCCGGGCAAAACCTTGCTCGAAGAATCTCTTCTTCAAGAAGACTTAGGTAATCAAATGCCGCTGATGCAAACTAGACCGCCGTGCCTTTAAACATAGGCAACAAGGTCCCTCAAACTGGACATTTGGGTCATCATGTTAGTGTGGTGGAAGGCCATTTAAAACCGTGAACAAAGTCCCAAGATATAGTAGTTCCCGGTAAGAAGGGGTCAGGAAAATGGATAGTGTAATCCTTACTACAGGGTCTCCCAAAATGGTACCCCTAATTTTAAGAAACTCTAATTCCTCAGCCCGAAAAACCTTTATGAACCCCCAAGTCCCCTAAACCCAAAATACCCTAACCCTAAACCCTAAACCCCCAAGTCTCCTAATTTTGGGAAACCTCCATAGGTCCAAGTCGCCGCGGCACCCAACCCCGACTTTTGGGTCGTAGTCTGTGCCGCAATACCCTCAGCTGCCGCACAATTATGACATGGGGCTTTCCCAACAACCCTAAACCCAAAACCCCTTACGCAGGGATGAATGGAGAGTACAAGGATGGGGGCTCTCTCTCAAATGGAATAGGACCTTTTCTTACATGCTTACGATCTTCTGGTCATGAGGTGCTAGTCCGAAAGCCTCACTTGGCTGAAGCAATTTGGAGGGGCCAACACGCCTGAAATCAATAGCCTTCATCGAAGCCGCCGTTGTGGCCTCCATTCGCCTCATCTCCTTCGTGACGCAGGAGGCGCATGTAGCCGTTTTCTCCCCAGTCTGCCCCCCAGGAGTTGCGAATCAGCCAATACTTCCTGCCCTTCCTCAGCTAGCAGACAAGAGGGCTTTTTGGGCGTCCTGATTTCATGGACAGCAGATCCATAATCCGCAAGAACCCATGCATAAAAACATTCGCAGCAAGTCCAGGCAGAATGCGATGTCTTCTCTCTGCACTGCCTCAATCATTGAAATCATTGAAGGCTGTGCCTAAACCCTAAACCCTGTAGAAAGGAGCCAGCAAGTGTGGTGGCGGCACAACTTAAACATGTCATCTTGCAAAAGCCGGAGGGCCCAAAGAGCCAACCGCAAAGTATAAAGTACAGTGCTTGGTATTAATGCAGTACTACAGCAGTTAACGTTGGGTTTGGGGAAACACGCGCTTCATCAGCTGCTTGGACACTACAGGTAAGTATTTAAGGTGTTCCTCAGCACTGTGTTGCGCATGCGTGTTTTCTTGGCGAGAGAAAATTGAATGCTCCCCATCCCAGTGGCTGTGCAGGAAATTTTGCTCTTCAGAAAACCTTGCGATACTGCACGCAAAATGGGAAGAGAAGAAAATCCTAGCACCTCAACCCTCCCCTTTCCCCAAACAAACATGGAGCCCCATATGATATCCTTCACAAGGTTTTTTAAGGGTCACGTGGCATGGTGTCGGGGCTTTGAATAAGACTCCATACGTGTCTATATGAGCTATAGACCATATTTACAGATTTTTTTCGGCAAAATTAGCCGCCAAAGACTACTTTCAATTAGGTGGAATTTCGTATGGGGAANNGAAAAGGGACTAGATTTAAAGATTTTTTTGGGTGACCAATCCTGAAAATCGAGACATTCAATGCCTTCCTATTCATTTTTAGTTGGTAGACGTCCAAGAGCCCCGATGACGCGCGAATGCATTCCTATTATTTCTTAATTGAAGTCCAGGAACCCGAATCATTCTTTTAATCTGGCGCCCTCCATTTCTTATTCTGGCGGGGGGGAGGGGGGCGGGGCCAAAATTAAACAAGTGCTAGGACTAAACTCCTGGTATACCCCTTAATAAGCCCTCTAATGCTCCCCTGTGAAATCTCCTATATAACCACCCTTCAAGCAGTTTGGACTATGGCTCATATGCACCTGGGAGCCGTAAGTTGAACTCACAAAAGGCCGGGATGCGGATCTACGCCATAGCCGACCAAGAGGACAGCATGGTTGATGGTGGCGTCCTGAAGCGGGATCGGAACTAGGAAATTGCATGGAAGCCTCCGCTGGGAAATTGCATGGAAGCCTCCGGATTTGATAACAACCCTACTATTGCTGCCCCAGTCTCTCTGCAGTTCTTTGACATCTGCAAGACTGACAAGACAAACAGAAACCCAAGGCTAGACACCCCGTAGCGTAAGCCTTAAGTTTCAAGCCAACTCGGACTTGAAATCAACAAGGTCCACCCTCCAGGAAGGAACCTCAGATGCAAACCTGCCTGCCTAACCTGCCGCAAAACCTGCGCGCCATCAGTTACCATGCTACACTACTGCTATTGCCATGACTTTCTACTAGGTTCTGGTTCGTCGACCCTTTGGCTACGCTGCACTGCTGGACTCACATCTTCGGCCCTCGTCCCACACCTAGACACATAGAATCGAGTTCCAGACCAGGAGGTTCAGGGTGGAGGTTCGGGGTTCAGGGTTTACCCTATATAGCCCAAAGTAGGTGCTAATTACGGACTTTAGGGCTTTAGGGTCCAATGTAAATATTGTTTCTAGACCCTAGGGCCCCACACACGGAGCCCCAGGGCAGAAAGTTCTGGGTTTCACTGAAGCCTAAACCCCAAACCCTATTCACTCCCTTGCATGATCTTGCATGGTTCCTGCTGGCATCCATCGAAGATGCCCCCGTCGTAGCTGGTCCACGCCTCTGCATCCACCGAGACGACCGCAGGGCCCTTCCTCCGTGTCTGTGTCAGGTTTTTGGATTTAGGACTCACATTTTCGCGAGGTCGGGGGCCTTGGGTGCCGTGAGGAGACAATTCTGGGCATTAGAAGGAGGTTCTGGAACAATCTAGAGGATTATTGGTGCGTGTTTTATGGTAGTTCTTGTGCATTATACCATATTCCCCGACCCACCATCACATTACAACCAAAAGCGGGACGGGAACCCCAAAGATTCCATCTGCGAACACAACTGGATCCCTCATTCAAGCCTTCTTTGCGAGTGATGGACTCTCAGAGATTTTGAATTTTCAGGAAGCCGTGGAAAGATAACCGTTGCCCTAGGGGTTCAATTGGTTGAGGGTTTAGTTTAGGGTTTGGGTCCAGCATACAGAATCATATACCCTGGGGTCCTTATAATGGTAGTGGTTGCTCAGGTTTTGGGGAAAAAAAGTAAAATTGGTTGCATCTGAGGGTTTGCAGGTTACATGTGAGGATCTGGATTTCTGGGGTTAGGAGTGTCCCTAAATCCTAGCTAAAAAACCTAGATTCTGGAGCCCTAAACCCTACAGTACCTTTGTAAGCGAAGTTTAAACCTAAGACCTAAAATCTAAACCCTAAAACCCTAAACCCTACTCTAAAACCTAAACCCTATAGACCAAACCCACTCTAAAAACTAAAGTCTCTCAGCACTACGATATTTCAAAAATGGTATTCATGCACTTTGCAACCTTAGGGTAAAGGTTTTGGAGCTTTGGCAGTGGGAATGGGGACAAAGCTGCAACAGCGCGTGTTTGCAACTGCGTACCCAGAGAGCCCAACATACCTTGATGAAGCAGTACCCCTCAAATCATAATTGGATCCCGAAGCATACCATTAGGATGTTGGGGCCCTTAGAGTGTGCCCTTGCGCTTTCTGAAACTCATGAAATTGAAGCGCCTCGTCTCGGGGTCAAGTCTGAACTTTCAAGGTCAGACAGCTTGGAAAACTGAACCCTCGACCGCAGAAAAGTATGCAGTAAGCATGGTCAATTTCTTTTGCCCAGCTCATCACGATTTAGAGTTGGGACTTCGCATTCGTCAGTACCCACTTGCCAACAGCGATGTTCCTATGTCTCTTTGAAACCTAAAGCTCCCACCCTACAAGAAAAAGGAAGTCACAAGTGGTTGACTGTGTCACGGCAGGCTTCTCTGATATCGTGGTGAGGAGTGGCAGCAGCTGATTCTCCTGAGTATGTTCTCAGCTGAACGTGCGGAAATAACAGGTTCTCAAAAATGGGCGACCATAGGAATACCTATGGGTTCTGAGGGGAATTGGGGGGCCCTTTCTTGGGGAGTACATGCAAACGAGTCAATAATGATGGGTTATGCCAAGCAATATGCAACAAGAGGAGCCAGTGGTAGGAGCTTCTGGGCATTCGACTAGAACAGCGTGGCAACTTGCGGTAGGGAATGCAGACATGCCATTCAATTAAGAAAATTGATGATCCCTTCTTTGGCGGTGTTTTTACTAACCCTGGATCAAATTAGCCCAAACTTGGTAGATTCTACAGCCTTTAGGCTCCAATGTAGGTATTACTTGAAAAAAGGGGGACATCTAAAGGATCCTCCATGTCATGGCAACTCCCATAAAGCAAGGACCGCCTGCAAATTGCCCATTTGCCCTGAGAGCTCAGGATCTGTGAGTACCTGATACCCCACGACGTGCAGATTACTGGCCTTTGGACCATGTCCAGGGGTTTTAGGCGTATATTTCACGTGCTTTGCAGTTCAGGCAATCCAGCTTCAAGCTCGACAGCAAAGAGTCCAGAACACAGCGAGCTATGTACGGTTGACGGACAATCCTGCATGACCCGAGCTATTTAGGTACAGTGGGCCGTGCAGGATTCTTCATCATCAATATGAGTATGGCCCATTGGCTTCACCACCTGAGGCTGACTGAGGGGTGGCACTTTACATTACCCATTGCTCATGCTTCGTTGGGAACGGAGCTACCGGGCCAAACAAGAAGAGTTAATATTTCGGGGAGTAGGAACTACTATGGAAGTCTTTGACTAGTTCGATCGAACACAAGAGCTTTAATCTCAGCGGTGTGGTCCCCGATCACCAGCAGGCTCCTACATAGTTCCTTCCGGGATTTGTTAGCTTTAGAGGTGTATGGGCAGGGACAAAACAACGAGAGCCCTAAGGGTCCGAGGACCCAAATAATAGAGTTTTAGGGCCCAAATACCACTAATCTTGCAGTATTGGGGCCCTGAAACCCTAGTATTTGGGTCCTGGGACCCTATAGGGAGAATACACAAAAAACATCAGAAGCGAGCCCAAAACGGGGCGCCATCGGTAGCTGAAGGGATCCCAGAACACTGGCCCCTGTATTCATCAGATTTTCTCGCGTATTTGTATTTCTAAGAGTCCAAGGACCAGGACCCAACAAATTAAGGTTTTAGGGCCTAAATACCATTGATAATATAGTATTTGGGGCCTAAAGCCCAATTATTTGGGTCCTCGGACCCTTAGGGTATGTACATGCAATTGAATGCAGTAAGCTCTGAAAGCTGACTCCCTGCCCCTGAGCAAAACTGTATACAGCTTCACTCATTTCAATGATGCCACGTACATTGAGCAAAAAGACCTGGATGGCATCTTGCTCGAACTTTTCGCATGCGTTGCGAACCGAATTCAACCGTTTTTGAACAGGCAGCTTGTAGTTCGTAAGCCAGAATACACATAAGGAGTGCTCAGAATGCTAGAAATGGCCATTCTGGCGGGCACAGCTGTTATCTTTCGAAAAGCCTTCGAGGTTGAGACCGTTCATGATCATCTGTTCCAGAGGGTTCATGTACCCAATAATGAGGTATTTGGGTTTTGGGAAACAGTGATTATGGTATGGGTTTTGGGCAAGTATATGATAATTAGGTACTTGGACCCTTTGAATGCAGTACCATTGCTGGGGAGGGTGGTCGACCTGCAAACCTGCAACTGCTAGGAAAAATAACCCATAAAGCTCCAATTGAGGAATGCTCAAGGGCCGCATATGGGCTATAGTCTACACTCCTAGTATCCCCCTTAGTAACCCTTATAGTAGTCCCCTATATAATCACTTGTATAACCCCCTTTAGGCAGCTTAGACTATAGCTCATATCAAGACGTAAACCCTGTAGGCCCTAAGGCTCCCCAAGGCCCCCATCTTGTCTCCAAATAAGGGCCTGCAATACACTAAACCCTACCCTAAACCCCTATACCCTAAACCCCTAAACCCTAAACCAGCTTCAAGTAGTGGCCGCAATCATTCCCTGCTTTGCCGAAGTCTCCGGCAGCTTGACGAAACCTTTGGTGCTCAACGCGGAGGTCGGCTGCCTCGAAAGGAGGGGCTTCGAGTTGAAACTATAACCCTAGAAGCCCAGGTACCCATATAGTAGGTAAATAATTATATAGGGTCTTAAGGACAGGAACCCAATATATAGGTAACTGGGCTTCTAGGGTAACCTAAAGGATCGTAAGTACCTATAAGGAGTACTAGCCTAAACCATGTTCTTAATTCCTAGTACGGAAATCGAAACTATGACCTAAAGGATCCTAAGTACCTATAAGGAATACTCGCCTAAATCATACTATTTAATTCCTAGTACAGAAATCCGACTTTGTACCATACAGATACTTAGGATTATTTGGGAGCCTATAGTTTCGGTTCAGGGTTTTGGGGGGTCTTTAGGATTTAGCCTACAGATCCGAAACCCTCCAGCAAGGAGTAGTGACAGCGTAGAGGTTGGAGGAGAAAGAGGACAACATGAAGATGCCATGCAACGAACTCCCGTCTTCAAGTTTGATGGATGTGAGGGTTTCTTGGAATTAGGGGTACTTTTTTTGGGGGATCCCTATAATACGGACTACAGTATATTGGGGTCTATATTGGGGTACCTGAATTTTTTTGGGAAACTACCATGGACGTTGGGGCTGGCAAAGGAAGACTCTGGCGGCCAAACTCTGGCTGCAGGATTGTATGTCTATGCTTTCCTCTGGCAGAGGCTACTGCCAGAAGGTGCCTTGCTGCACAGGTTTAGGAGCTAAGATGCATGCAATGCCAGGCAAGGCCGGTACTGAAGGTCCATGCGGCCCAAAGTTTCAATTTAGAGATTTAGGGCTGAGAAATTTAGGCTCAGAATTTGACCGGAGTGGGTGAAGAAGCCAGTTCCCAATCTGGCCTTGACAAACAAAAACCCTGAATCCTAAACCCTACCTGAACCCTGGATGTCCTACCTTTTTGGGATATACCCTGCAAGAATGTAGGGCAGAAACCCCAAGTGGAAGGACCTAAACCCTAAACCCTAAACCCTAAACAACAACCTTATCCGCCCCCAAGCTCGTTCAGCGACATTCCGGGCAAGAAAGTTTGGCATCGGGTGACACCAAAATGCGAAAGGCAGACTGAAGCGATAAGCCTCCTAGACCCTGGTATGCGGCTTAGGCGTTGTAACCTGTAGGCTTTATGGCTTCAAGATCGTTGAAAAACAAAGTCAGGGTTTAGGAGTAACCGCAAGTTTGATCGAGTGAATGGCAATCTGTTTCAATTGACGGCATATGTTGCATTACCCTCATGCTGACGGCTGCGTCTTGCCTAATTACCGAACATCAAACCCAGTAGCAAGCTCCATCACATCCTGGAAACTTAAGACAAGCGCCGTCACGTAAGCTATATAGGGGCCATGAAGGGGGATACTAGGAGTTTGGACTATAGCAGCTAAAGTCCGAACTCCTAGTATCCCCCTTCATGGCCCCTATAATACTCCCGTATATAAGCCCCCCCCCTTACAGAGTTTAGACAATTGCTCACGTGAGCTCACGGTGCAGTCATGTCCCGAAGGATGCGGGTTTCAATCTCCGGAAGTTAGCAGTTACATAGACGAAGGATGACACAACAAAGATTATCTGATATATTGCAGTTTATCTTGGAGCCCTTTGGTCTAGTATGCTGGCGTCTATTTCAAGGCCCTCTGGTATATAGCAGATAGTCCTCTGAATTCGAGCCCTCTATGCACGGAAAGCCCCCATATCAGGACAATGGCTCGGAGCTTTCGGACGCCGCGAGTCATCTAGATTGACGCACCAACGTGCAGCACAACTTCTTGTTCAACAATAGAGCCCTGGTGTGTCCCCATGTATTGGCGTTTTGTACGGGCGAGGAAGATGGATGGTCGGGGCGGGGATGGGACTCTTAGCTGCACGAACTGACAAAAAACATGTAAACCACAAAGCTCAAGCCCTCCATCAGATCGAAAGAAAGCAACCCAAGCAGGAAGCAACGGTCTGCCTGCACTTTCCATCCACCTCTGAATCTTTGTAGTCATCCTGGCAAGGCATAAAATGTCTCGGGAATTCTCCTTGAGAAGTAGGATCCCGGCTGCTGCCGAACTTAGTCCAGAATCCTAAGCCTCTGCGAAGTTCACGATCAAACACAGACAGCAACCCAAATAGGAAGTCTCTGTTGTGATGTTCACTCCCGTTTTTCAGATACAATGAAGCTATTCTGCAACCTTTCCCCAGCAGAAAACTGATCCGACATCAGCCTGTCATCCTCATCAGGCTTCAGAATTAGGGTTTTTCTTGCTTCGCCGGCCACGTTTTTTTCACATAAACCGCGGTTTCCGGGGGCCAGCAGTTAGGTCACCACACTTTCCCCCAGATTGGAACAGAAAGTCACGTCCGCACATTCCGGGAAGAACAAATGTTGACAGAATGAGAAATACAACATCGCCAGAAGCATATATGAGCTACAGTCTAAATTCCTTCAAAGGGTTGCATAGGAGATTATATAGGGGAGTATTGTACTGGTTATTCTCACCTCCCAATCTCATGTGATCCTTGACTTTTGACGGCATAATGCTACGCACAAAACCTCTTAAGCCTAAACCCAGAAAGGCACATGACAGCTTCTTCAAACAGCCTCCCCCCTCATGATCCCTTTTTGCCCAGCATCTCACATGCACCCAGAACCGAACAGCCCTAAACCTTAAACTCTAAACCCCGAAACCCTAAACTCTTAAACCCTAAACTCCTAAACCCTAAACTCTTAAACCCTAAACTCCTAAGCCCTAAGCCCCACAAGCCCTGACGCACATGGGTCCTCGGCAGCGATTCCATTCTCGTGAACATACTGAAAGGCGAGCTCCGCCTCAGAACTTGCATGGGGTTTAGCCCCAAGGGCACGGGTTTAGGGTCAAGGGCTCCAAGTATACAAATGATGCCTACATGTTGAACCCTAAAGTCCATGAACAATATTATCTATTGTCGGCTATTTGGATCCTTAGGCTTAGGGCTTACATAGCGTGCCAGACATGAAAATGCGCATCGCTGTGGGTTTGGGGGATACACCTCGAACCCTAAACCCTAAACCCCTTGTACTCCGAGTTTTGGCTGAAGTTGGCAAGCCTTCTGTAAGTACCCCTGACTTTCCCCTGACAACATTCCCCCAAAAAGTCAACGTCAAAACTGAAACAGTGTAAACCTTACAACTGAAGCACTGAAATTAAATCTAGACCCTAAAGCTGAAACCCTAAAGCCCTTAAACCCTAACTCCTAAACCCTCAACCTTACAACCCTCAAACCCCATTAAACCCAGACCCAGTAACAGTGGCCCCTGAGCAGCCCCCGTCGCCGCCACAATGCTTTGGATTCGGCGTGCAGTCCTTGGCTAGGCTGTACCAGGTGCTGGATACAGGGTCTAGGGTTTGGGGTTTGGGGTTTAGGGTTCGCGGTTTAGGGTCAAATCCGGCCAAGGGAGATGTATTCTGTTCTGCGGGAGCAATGCAGGGCAGCTGTGATCTTCAGAAAGGAGGACGAGGACGCCTGCTGTCGCTCGAAAAGCTTGGATTGCCGAAGGGTCAGTGTATAGAATGTACATACAGGGGTTGAACAAACAAGCCCTTTCTCAGGTTCCAGGCTCTTGCATTACAGTAGGCGGTAGACTTGTTGCTATGTGCTACGTTGTAGTAGCGACTCGTTCGACTTCTGGTGTTTGGTGATGCGTCCTTGTGCTTTTCGTGGAGCTCGGACGCTGATTTCATGAAAGTGGAGTGGAGTTGTGGAATGCACGTCCAGAACACAATTACACGGCGAGTTTGGAAATTCACGTCCCAAAACACAGCTACACTGTTGCCTCATGAAACTGCGAAGTTTCGCATCACAAGTGGCACAGAGCGCTTTGAAGCCGTGATGACTATAAGCACGCTACACTAAGGCTCTTTTAGACACGTGATAGAGTGAGCTGCCAGTAGCAGTTGCGAGAACCAGACCAGTGACTAACGTATCAGACGCCAAGGGGCCAACAGCTGGCTGAAAGACAAGCGCGTCGGGGAGGGCAGCTTCTTATGAAGCTCCGCCTGAGATCCCCAAGGGTTTAGGGTTTAGTCTCCACCTGAGATCCCCCAAGGGTTTAGTGGAGTAGCGTACCTCGTTAAGGTCCAAGAAATCAAACAACTCCGCCAAAAAAACTGGATAAAAAAGAGACTATTACACAAATCCCAAGTCCTCAGAAACTAGGTCCCACAGCGAATTGAAATCACTCTCAATTACACTTCTGCAATTCCAACAAACAACAACTTGTACAACAGAATGACAGGAAGCTACAACACTGCGCACCAAATCACAACAACCCCGTTCCTCTCCATACTCCACTAGGAACCCGATTTCCCTGCCATAATCTGGATTCCATCTCCATGTATGTATGATATCGTCCTAAAAAGTCCATTAAGCCCTAAACCCTAAATCCTAAGCCCTAAACCAGGTTATGACAACTCTATTGCAAACCCCTACAAGCAGGTTCCCCAAGCCGTCATTAGACTGAGGATCCCACAGAATGGCTACTTAAACCCCCCTTAAAAAACTACCAAGCAATCTCAGTTTCCATGTCATTTTTCTAGCCTCTGTTGCATTGGATTCTCCACTGCTCTAACCCTAAGCCATACACCCTTAAGACTAGTTTCCATGTTCTTTTCCGTTATCCCTATATAACCTCATATATATATATATACATATATGGCACAATCCCGGGGAAGCTTCTGCCGTGCAGGCACATGCATCTCGAGGGCGCCCGCTGCAGCTACTGCCCAACAGGAGCCACAGCCACCTCTGCAGCAAGGGGTCTAGAATTCAGGGCTTAGGGATATAGTTTCGGGTTTAAGGCTTAAGGTTTAGGACATTTCCACGCAAGCTACTATTGAAGCTCTTTCACTTACTGGTTCTTAGTAATCAGTGTGAAGGGGAATGTGCCATAAGAATATATTCCTTTATTCCGTACAAAAAACCAGTAAGTTACATGATGTATCGGTCCTAGAAAAGCCCATCCTCTGACTGGTACCACAAAACTCCAGCTTCCGGCTTTTGGAACGAACGATTAGGTCATGGGAACAAACGACAGTTGAATTTACAGTAGAGTATTGGGTCTAGGGTTTTTTTAAGGGTTTATGACTCACAGGAGGAATTGGGAGCTTTAGGAAAACCTACTGTAAAGTCTACGAAAAGATTTTTGTTGCTTAGGGTGTAGGGATAAAGGTCAGCACCTTAAGCAATGCTTTTGCAAGAAATGCATTCCCGCTACAGCGGTTATGGAGGTGTTGATTTGCAGTTCTCTTCGAAGTTTATAACAGGTTGGGACAGCAACCCCAGTGTTAGGAAGTATAAGCCCGAATACCTCCCATTTCAATTTCGTTTGCCAAGTGCCAACCCTGGAAAAAGCTTCTACTCCTGAACCCAGGTAAAACTAAACCCCATTCCCACTGTTTAAACCTTAACCCGGAAGTTCTAAACCCAAAAGCTAACGTCATGGTTTCAGGACTTGGGCCTCAATTCCTGAAACCTACCTGTATAAATCCACGTCCTAAACCCTAAGTCCTGAACTCCAAACCCAAAGCCCCACATCCCAAACCCTAACCCCAGGTCCTGAACCCTAATTCCAAGTCCCAAGCAAAACCCCAATGTCCAAGTCCTATATACGAACCTTAATAATTCAACCAGCCCTAAAACCTAACAATAGGACTTGAATGGGAACACCCAAACAGGGAACCCCAAGAATATGGGTAGGGATAGAAGCGACCTGGTAGGTATGTTCCAAAGATCTTCCTACTATGTTCTTGAGGTTCCCTGCTTAGGAGCTTGGATTAAAATCCCTTTTCCTACACCCTAAACCGGCCTCGGACCTTAAACCCTGAAGCAGCCCTTTTAAACCCTAAACCCTAAGCCCTAAACTTTATTGACCCTGTTAGTCTGTTAAACCCCTAAACCCTAAACCCTCTTTCCCCTAGGCCAGCCTTGAACACGAAGGAACCGGCTGGACTTCAGCTCTCGCCAGTCCCGGGAGAGGGCCAATGTGTCCTGACACCGATTGAAGATTTAGGATTTATAAGGTTTAGGAGCCCAAATAGAAGGTGTGTGTATATAGCTATAATATACACGTATTATGCAGGAGCTGTATGGGGATGATATGGGAATTATACAAGGCTTGGTTGGAATTAGATGCGCGTTCTCCGAAACTCCTTGTATAACCCAATGACATGACAAGTTGGGGGATCCTATCGCTTGTTTTTTGGAGGGGGGGTTCTACGTAAGATGAAAGAAAGGTGTCGCTGTTGCGTTCAGCCAAAACAGTCATGGTTGCATCTTGGACTGCGCGGTATCGCTTGTGGGAGGTCCTAGTGCTTTTTGTGTTTTTTTCGCGCGATTCCTGAAACTCACGCCATTCCTTCTCTTCGTCCCTAATACGCGGGTATTGACCATCGCTCATATAAGGATCATGTAGGATTGTATGGGAGTTATACAAGGGTTATAGGGGAGTTATGTAGGAATTATAAAAGGATCATATAGGATCTGTTTAGCACTTGTATAGGGATTATGTAGATTTTAAGATTGAGGCTTAAGGCAAGAACTGTCAGATCAGAAGGGGTTTATACCCCTCATCCAACTAGCTCCAAGTTGGTAATATCTTTAGGGGTTAGGGTTTAGTGTTTAGGGTTTAGGGACTGAAGACACCAGCACGCCAAGTATGCACCATTCCTAGACTTGGAGCGCAAGCGCATAAGGCCTGATAAGCCCCACAACCTACCCTTCAATCCACTCTAAATCCGAAGCCTTAAATCCAGAACTCTAGATCCTAAACCCTAAACCTTAAATCCAAAACTCTAAATCCTAAACCCTAAACCTTAAATCCAAAACTCTAAATCCTAAACCCCAAACCCTAAATCTTTTGGAAGTATCGGTATAATGGCCCATTCTAGCTCTGGCGTGAAACTTGGAAGCTTGGTTCTTTCCTGGGGTCTCGGCAACTAGCGAGGATGCACTTTTTCGGGGCGTACCCTAGTTTGGAAAACCCCCCTCCAAAAAAAAAAGTATAGACTTTGGAGGTATAAGTTGCTATAATAGGAACCCAGGAACCAAAAAAGCAGTAAAGTGTCGTACTCCAATTTTCGGCGAAAGCCCCTCTATGGGGAAATGTCCATAAGATGGGAGTATGGTGTTTGACACATGACGTAGCAAGTAGACTTGTGATTATGACCCCTAGAAACCACACAGGTATATGTGGACAGTTCTCGCCTTTCTTAAACCACTTACTATTCACCTACCACCCTGAACTCTTTTGCCTAAACCCTATGTTCTATGATAGTTTTCCTTTGCTTGACCTTAAAGAAAAGCCCTGAACCCAGATCCCCTGAAGGCTTCAAAAAATGGACACCCGCCCCAATATAAACCCATGACTACATTGGGGAAACTAGGGGATTATTAAGGGGTTCCATTTTTTGGGATCCCTTTGGGGGTCTGGGAAGGACCGCCCCAGGACTGTCCATCTGCAGAAAGGATGAGCCGCCTGGGAGAGGCTTTCAGTGGAAGCAATGTAGTAGTTTCCCAGAAAGAACCCAATCTACTTTGGTCCTTAGTATGGGAACCCACTGAAAAAATGTACCCCTAATTTTGGGAAACCTCCCTATGTAAAGGCCAGGAGTAGGGGGTTTGGGGGTTTAGGGGCCCCAAGCCCTAAACCCTGAACCGTGTGGGCTTAAGGGCCAGGGTTGGAGGGACCCCTAATAGGGACCCTTGTAGCTTATGGGGGTTAATATGGGGAGTACCTAGGGATATAGGGGTTATATAATGACTATATGAGGGTTATATATGGTAATGGGATTAAGGGTCCCTGTTAGGGGTCCATCCTGGGGTCCCTAGAGTTGGGTTTCAGGGTTAGGGTACGTTTAGTGGGGAATCCGGTTTCAGGGTCATGGGCTTAGGGTTAGGACGAACTTCAGAAGGGGAGTTATTCATGTGCGGAATTTATATCGGGGTAGAAAGTCATTACTGCATTTGGGCCATTGTTGTCACTGCCAATTGGTGGGAGGACCAATTTGAAGGGAAAAGAACATGGAACGTCATTCTAGGGATGTATGTTTTAGATCTTCAGACAACAGTGTGTGAGGTTTTGATTGTCTCAGGGCTTGGGCTTCACCTTTGTTTGGGTCAGGGTTTTAGGTGCAGAGCAGAGTAGAAATAGCGGATACAAGGATCATACAAGGCTTTTCTGGTGCGTTGTGTAGGGACAAACATACTTAGAATAGAGCCTACGGTGGATACTACAAATCCTGCATGACCCTAAATACCCTATACGCTGGGAATTATGGGACTATAGTTTACTAAGGTCATGCAGGATTTTTAATATCAACAGTACACAAGGACCATGAGTGAGGTGATACTGTCTACTCGAGCTTCTACAGTACTTGTATGTAACCATAGGACCATGCTTTTGGAGGCAATCATGATAACACGGGTCATTGTCTAAACTCCTATAGTATCCCCCATAATACCCCCTGAACCAGTCCCCTATGAAATCCCCTATATAACCCCTAAACCCCCCTTTACGGAGTTTAGACCCCAAACCCTCGTCATGTTAGTATCCCCCTCAATAACCCCGATAATAGTCCCCAATAGAACCCCCTAAATCCTAAACCCTAAACCCGATATACCACCCTTGAAGGAGTATAGACTCTGGCTGGCATTGTGCTGGCATGCTCAGACCCAAGCACCCAAGCAGTTGCTGCAAATAAAACATTTGGGTTCTATAGGGATTATATAGGGGTATCTAGGGTGTATAGGAAGAATGGAAAAGACAATGTAAACTACTATAATATAATGGGGTAGTGCTATTATCCCTAAACCTTAACCCCCACAAACCCAAAACATCCCTCAACCCTAATTATATCATAACCCTAAACCCTAAACACTGTAAACCCTAAAACCTAAAAATCCCTCAACCCTAACCCCTAAAAGATGGCCCGCAGACCGGCAGACTTCTTGGCATTCTTTGGTTTCATTTACCCAGGCTAAGATTGAGATTACATAAAAATACAGCAAATCAGTTTATGCAAATAATACTAGAATACGGTGCATTCCTGCTTCATAACAACGTTCGTTGACTGCCATAGCAACATGAAGTATAGCATGGGTCCAAGGTGAGGGTTTCGGGCCAACGAGCAGTTAAGGGCAGCCTGATCCTGTGTGCAGGCTCACATGACCACGCTTCAAACAGGCTTCTTCCTTGAACCCATGCGAAATCCTCAGTCATGGGTCCCTGGAGACAGGTGAACCTAGTTTTTCAACCAGCCTCAACAGCTCTCCATACAAGCTCCGGTAGATTCTGGCAGGGCTTGACTAATTGGCAGACTTACACACATACTTAATTATGCTCAGTCACTTACTTACTTACTCCCTCACTTACTTCCTGTGTATGAGGAGCACCTGAAGCCTTAGTATGCTTTTTCAGCCGTAAACTACTGCAAGGGTCTCATATGGTTCCCACCCACTTCCCGATTTGTAGAATTGCAGGCGCGTGGCGCATGATTGCTGCGCCTGCTTGTGTGGAGCCCATACGCCGGTAGCCGAGCATTGCTCGATACTCTGAGTCTGTGATGTCGGCGAACCTTGCTTCAAGCATGCAGCCTGTATGATCCTTGTATAACCCCAGAATATATCCCCTTCAAAGGCACTATATAACCACCGCATTACGTATAATCCCCATATAGCCCCTACATTATATATATACATGTACATATACATATGTATATAATCCAGGTATAGCCCTACTTCAGGCTGGTTTGCCTCGATCAATATTGCATCTGCACTCAGGTTGGCTGATCCCTTCCTACAAGGCAGCCATCAAGCGGTTTAGGGCTTGGGATTTAAGAGCTCAAAAGCCTCAAACGTAAACCCTCAAGCTTCTTCTAGCGTATACTATTCTCAGAGCTGGCGCTGGAGGGGCTTCAGCCTATGCATGAAGGCGGCATCTGACAACCACAACTTCAATACTTCAAGTCGCCTAGAGAAACTGAGGTGTCTGCAGCAACCAGAACACCTGGATGTTGGATCAGCGCGGGACTGGAACCAAACTAAACCCAAGGGCGATGCAACGCAGAAATCTTGAGTTCGGCTGACACAGAAGTTCACTTGCACTGCAGCAGATATGCGCAAGGGCTCCTTAATAAGCCTGCGAAAAGTTCATCAACTCAAGTCATGGAGGAGGACTTTTGCTGACAGGGTTTGACTTGATAGTGTAATTACCCATCACTTTTTCAAAAAAAGCTTCAAAAAGCCACGGGCTACAGGGTTCTTCTTCGAGGTCGGCCACTTGTTGTACCCTGAGCACTTTCAGCAGCTGAACACCTAAGATTCAAACCTTAGTCATCATGGGCCCCTATCACAATTCCTTTATCCTCACCAGAATATCCCCCCTTCCCAACTAGGCAGAAGCAGGGAATAAGGGGTTATAGGTAATAATGGAGAATCAACTGGAAAACAAAATGGAAAATGAAGTGGAAACTGCAATATTCCTTGAACAAGGTTTCACCCAGGGACTTGTTTAGCTTCGCCCACCAGAGCTTATCCGGTTTGGCATTCTGTGCATCCACCTCTGCCCGTCGCTTCGCGAAGAAGGCAAGCCTCTCCTGGTAGTTCTCTGAGCCATACTCCTTCGCGGTTTTTTTCGAGTTTTCTAGGGAACCCACAAGCCCAATGTAGGTACTCTTGACATATTTCATGGCCCAATGAACGTACTATGTGTATGCCTGGATGAATAGGGGTTTTTGTTTTAAGGTTCTGGGGACATTGCACCATGGTAGGTTGATGAAATTGCTGTCCCTTCTTGGATATAGGCTACCCCAAAAAGAGAGTCCAAGATTTTGCCAAGTCCAAAAGTAAGCGAGCGGCGGGAGACGTAATGAAGGTTGGGAGCAGATGGAGGCAGTAGACTTCGGCTTCGCTAGCTTCTGCTAATGTAGACCCATGATTCATAACCCCCATCCCATTAATAGGGATTTTAAGAGGGATCCTCATATTAAGGCTCTTAATATTGAGGGGGTTGATTAATCAGGGGTTTACATTATAGAGGCGAAGGAAAAGAATTAGAGTCGGCCTACCTGAGAATGGATAGCATCAAGCAAGGACCACTATATTCCCCAAGGTCCCTGTAGCTGTATATTACATATTTGGGCCCCGAAGCAGGTGCACAGGACCCCTTTGGGCCACAAGCACTACACGCTTACACGAAAAATCTCATATAACCTTTGCTTCCACTTCGTTGTCCTTTGTCGTTTCCATTTGATTCTCCATTAGAGTAATTTCTACATTATTTTCCAGTCCCTAATCCTGAATATTAACACTTACATGGACCCTTTGCCTGGATACTATGCATTGTGTACTATGTACCTACATGGACCTTTGGGAGTATTATCTGGTCCATGAAGTACCTCCCAACCCATGACACAAACTCCTCGTCGCGCCCGAACTGGTTTCGGAACATGTCGTAGGCCTCCATGCTCTGCACGCGAATTGGGCAGGGAACTTGCGCAGTAAACTCTTCCGGGCTAATCAGGACCGCAGAATAATTATGACTCTGATCCTTGTTCAGGGTTTTAAACCGTTCTCTTGCCTACATTTGGGGTCCAGGTAATCAGGACTCCCAAGAAGAGGCCTATAAAGGCTGCAATGTTTCAGCTAGGCAGGCAGGCGCTGGCATGCTTTAGGATGCACCTCAGTTGGGATTTCGCTCTCAAAATCTAGACTCGATGAGCGTCAGCAATCACACCGCTAGTCCCCGACCTTGTCTGTGGCTCCAAATCTAATAAATAAGAGCTGCGCATTGCACTGGAGTCTGCAAATGAATGCCTACTGTGGAACAAGAGGTGGTTTGTGAGAATGTGCAAAAATGCCTGATTTCAAGCCTCTCTCCCTGAGCGACTGCTGTCCTACTTTTGTATACTATGGTATGGTAATTAGAACTTTGCAAACGGTATGGGGATCTCTCAGCGCCCTTCCAGGCCTCCACGTCTTCGGAGGAAACTGAGGAGCCTGCCTTGATGGAGGTACCCTGAACTAGCACACTGCTTCGGCAGAGGAGCGCAAGGATAACACCGCTTTTCACGGAATCCATGGCTGATCGTATGTATGGAGCTACGGCGCGGTAGTATATGAAAAAGCCGGGCGTCGTCTACGCCCCACGAAACCTGACCTTGAGCAACTGAACTTGGCTCGGCGAAGCGAGAATGATGCCATGCAATAAGGTCAAAATTCAGGTTTACCCGAAAACAGGAAAAAGGCTAGCAGGCTTGCCCTAATAGAGCAAAGTTTGTCTGTCCCTGTTCTATGCGGCTGTCTGTTAAAATTTGCTCCGACGTCCTTAGTGCACACCAAATCACACATCACCAAATCCCTAGGAGGTCTCCACCACGGCGCTCGACAGGGACCCGCAATTTCAAGCAGCCCGCTACCCCTAAGGGTCTAAGAACCCAAATAATCAGGTTTTAGGGCCCAAATACCATAATATCAACCCCTATTATTTGGGTCCTTGGACCCTTAGGGTACAATACACCAACGACGTGACCTGCTTGGCCCCTGAGATCTGGGCTTTCCGGTAGGTTAGCTTCACCTGCTCATGTGGCTGTCTGAAGGAAGGCAGGAGTGGGGGAGCGGCCGAGAGCAGTATCAGGGCCTACACGAAGGTTTAGGGTTTAGGGTTTACTACACTATACCTATCCACCGGATATGTTTGGTACACTGTCAGACTGTCGGGTTTCCACGTCAGCTGCTCTGCATGGAGCTTTGGCCTCTTCTGCGGATATCGTTCATTTCGGACTTGAAGAAAGGTTTCTTTCTTCTCATGTAGCTCCACTCGGTCAGAAGTCTCAAGAGTTTGTCCCAACTTCTCTGTTCTCGAGTACCTAAAAGGGAGGCCTGAGCTTCATGAGCAAAGGATATCTATGCCGCCCACAAAGCACCACAAGCCATAACTCTCAACTACATGTCCTTCCGGGATGTCTTTAACTCCCTCCCCCTAATATTCAAGCCCCCCAACCCCCTAATATTAGATACTCCAATATATAGTTTAATATAACACAATGGGGAATATTTAGTATTAGGGGAGGTGGGGGGGGGTTGATATGAGGGGAGGGGATGAACTTGCATCCCTTGATGTCTCAGGCTCAAGTCTAATCACAGGCTTGACCCAACCCTGATATTGGCCTTTGGTTAGCTCATGAAGGAATGGATTCTTATAGTAGTCCCTAGATAACCCCATTATAGTAGTTTCCATTTTCTTTTCCATTCCCTCATTCCAAGCGAACCAAAGGCCAGCGATAAGGGACAACCACCCCGGCGGCCTGCTGTCCCAAACCTTAGCTCTTAGCTTGAGCAATTCTGGCTGTCCAGCTTGCCTGTCTTTAGGACATGAATGGCTCTGTATGCAGGGCTCACAACAGCTACCTGGTGAGATGCTAGCAATCAAACTACTCAATGCCAATATCAGTGCAAGCCAATCCGTTGATGCGAAACTTGTGCAGGGCACCTCCCTTCTAAAGCGCCATAGATCTCAAATGCTCACGTTTTTCGATCAAAGATTGACAGCGACAGGAATTCTGTAAGCGGTCCATGTTTTCAGATGGACTACTATAGTTCTCTAACCTGACTTAAGGCTACTTTGGGACCATGGACTGTATAAACCAAAGTGAGGTCGAGTGATGTCGCCATAGTTTGCCCAGATGTTGGGACAGGGCACAGATGCAGCGGTACTCATCGATGACTCGCTTGTAGGGCGAGATGGCTAAGCCATACTCCCTGGAACAGGGCCGATGCGTCTCCGGGCTTTGGGGTTTAAGGACGAAGCTCTGGGATTAATGTTGACTTCAAAATAAGGAATACCCCCACATTTATAAAGATCCTGCCGCCGGAGCACAATTATACCAAGCCCCAATTATGGAATCACAAAAAAATATTAGGTTTTCAGGGCAACGACTTTAATTGACACTGAATAGGGTGTCAAACTTACTTTTTTGACATTATCTTTTCGGGGCTCCACAAGGTTGGAGATAGATCAATCGGGCGGCGGGGGGGGCCAAAGGCGTTTATTAATGCGAAGTTAACATTAGGGTGGGGGCTTTGTTTCATGACGGGAAGGACTTCTGTGCCCAGGACAACAGGCTTGGTGGGGGTCCGGTACAGAAAAAACACAGGATTCCTTGGGCGGACCCCCCCACCCTGTAATAGTGGTGTACCAGGAATATACGAGGACCCAATATCCGTTATAGTCACTATTACAGGGAGAGGGGTCCACCCAAAGGATTCCCCAAGATGGTCTGAGAAAGCATACAGGCCAAAGTACTAGCAAGATCATGTTGAGGTCTATTCGAGGTACCCAATACTATACCATAACTACACAGGAGACCTATTACCATTTGATTTTTCATTGGGCTAACCCCTATATATCCCTGCATGGCCCCCTTGAAGGGGATCTTATTCAGGACGATGCCCCAAAGCACTGACACGCATGCTGCTAGGAAGCTGAACCCTGCACCGAATGACACTTACCATGAACACTCCTGTCAGAGAGACATCAAAACTCACCAGGTTCCTAAACATTGCGAAGTGACAAATGGATCATCAACCCGGGAAGTTTAATACCCTAAACCTTACCCTCAAGAAATACTCTGCTCTTGGTAGAATAGCTTGACCCCAAACTCTATCCTTCGCCCCAAGCTCCAACCCTAAGCCCTCCTAAACCCTCAGCCTCTCGTCCAAGAATCCGAAACTCCTGAACCTCAGCCGCTGAGCCCCTACACTGTAAACCCCAGCTTCCCCGATTCCATACCTCCCGATCCATAGGGCATCCCGGATGCCTTGCGAAGATGTGCTGCACTGCGGCTTCAACTTCTTTCCAGCAGCTGGCCTCCGCTTCAGCAAGGTCAGAAGGTTCCTGGTATGGGGGTTAGGTTAGGGCTATGGCTTCGGGTTGAGCGTTTAGGGCTTAGGGTGTAGGATATTGGACTGCTGTTAAGGTGTCCAAAATTAGTTTACTATAGCAAGGAAGCCCCATTACTTACTATTTTTTACATAATATGGTAACTTACTTGAAGTTCCTTAACAGCAATCCAGAATAGAGGACTGCTAGATTACACCATAGTTATGTAAGGACTATCAGGGAATGAAACTGTTCTCGATTCGGGGTCCTACATTAGGCGTCTTAGGATTTCTTTAGCACGATGATCTGGCCAGCGTTTAGGGTGCAGAGCTAAGGGTTTACGCAGGGAATGCGCATTTACGACAAACAAACCCCCTAGCCGGAAAAACAAAAACCCGGCGCCCTTCCACTTAGTTTTCAAGATGATGTACATATACATGAATACATGCACATATACATCTGCGTAAGGGAATGCTTTAAAAGACGGGTCGGGGTCTTCATTCTTAGAGCGGGGTACAAGTGGCAATATTTTGAACAGACCCTGGAGACCTTTTGAACCCTGAACCCTAACCCAAAACCCCAGACCCCATCCATGAACGGTAACCGAACTGGCTATACTCTGAGTGTCTCCTATTTAGGAAGGCTCAGGCCCCATCCCAAACTAGCCTCTGGTATGCGCATGCGAAAAAAGCAAGATTACCGGACATTACCATCTACACTTTTCTGGCTTATGCCTACCAGCCGGGGTGTACTAGCCACAAAAGAGCAAGATTACCGGCACCTGCCATCTACACTTTTCTGGATTATGGAAGTACTTCGGGATACGGGGCCCGAAGCCCTAAACCTTCTCGACCAAAACTTTGATCCTGAACCCTACATCCTGAACCCTTAGTCCTGGGGATCCAAATATCCCAAAGTAGGAAACATGTATAAACTTCAGGACCCAAGTTAAGCAATATTTGTAGACTTGGATCCCCAGAACCCTGAACCCTCAACTCTACCGGTTGGCCGGCCTTGATCACGTCTAGGCCTCCTGTGCCTGACAGGCCACAGGCCACTTCGGGCAAAGAGTATCTTATCCTCGCCCTTAAGTAGATAGAATATGGCTTTGGCCAAGCCCTTAATGAGATCCCCATATACCCCATACTTTATCTACTTCAGGTGGACTATATCTACCTAGGCCTGCGATCCTCATTGTAGGGTCTCCCAAAAAGCCCCTGATCTTTCAAAACCCCCAAGTCCTTACCGAAGCCATGAAGCTTGAAGTTCAGATGTGATCCCCGCACCCTTAATACTGAACCTTAGAACTAAAATAGTCACTAGTGCCAACTGCTAAGAGCCAATCTCCCTTTCCACCGACGGTTGCGGGTTGAGGGCTACCCGGTTACCCGCCTACAGCACAATAGCATGGAATGCTCCAATGTCAATGTAAGGAGGTTTGTGTTTCAGTAGGGGGTGAGCTTACTCATCCTCATTCACAAGCCCTCTCCAGGACCCTGGGTTTAGAGTATTAAGGATTTAGGGTTTAAGGTTTAGCGTTCAGGGATTAAGGATTTAGGGTCAGAGTCCCTAATAGTGGTCGTCAGGCCATAGCTAGCTGAAGGGTTTTGGTAACCGAAGAATGTCAGGTTCAGGCCTTCGGCTCCAGGCACCCAAAGCGCGTACCATAAACCCTAAACCCATAATTCGGAGTCTTCTTCCCCTCGGTATCCCAACCCTTTTGGATCCAAAAGCCCTACCTGAACCTTAAAAGTATGTAGAATAATGGCCTTTTGGGCTATACTAATAGGTGTTGGGCTATTATCTTACCTACTTTTGGGGCTCAGGTAAACCCTAAAGGACCCTAAAGGCTTAGGTGCTTGGACCCGGATGTTTTTTTCTTAGGGGGGTAGGGTCTTAGGGGGGGGGGGGGGCTTCGAAAGCTTTTTAAACTTGTCTTGTTTTTAGCGTCCGTAAAGCATGCACTTTTCCGGGTTGTTGGCAACTTCTCTGCAGGGAGCGTCTCAAGCAAGTTGGAACTTCAGCAGCATATGAGCTATAGTCTAAACTCCTAGTATCCCCCTTGATAAGCCCAAAAAAAGGCCCCCTTTCTAATCCCCGATATACCCCCCTTCTGGGAGTTTAGACTATAGCTCATGTAGACATGCAAGCGTACATGTGTTGCATGTGTTGAATTACCTCCAAGGGATTTGGAACCCCAGTACAAAATATAATTTCAGCTGAATATGAGGATTGTTGGTAACTGAAATTAATGATTATTTTCAGGAACCTTGTAGTTACTTCTGTGGCTCTGGTTTTGGTATTTCGTCCTGGCAGGATGGCAGAACATGAATGTCAAGAAACCAAACCAGCTTTTGCCAGAATTGAAACCGGTCCTCCAAGAACAGGACCTGAAAATCATGAAAAGTCAAAGCCCTAAACTCTAAACCCTAAATGCTACATCCTGAATCCGATATGCTAAATCCTAATTCCTAAGCCCTAAATGCTACATCCTAAACTCTGAGCCCTAAGCTCTGATCAAGAATTCTCCTGAAATACCGCAAGGGTTCCTCTTACGGTCCCAAATTGCTATGGCGCCCTGAGCTTTGACATCTTAGGAAGCATAACTCCCAACATCCATGAAACTGCGGACCCCAAAAAATATACCTGGACCCTTCATTTTGAGGAACTCCCAAATTCAGCTCCCTAGACCCTAAACCTCTAAACCCTAAACCCTCCCCAAAATCCTTTAACCCTAAACCCCAAAAAAATCCTTTAACCCTAAACCCCCCAAAAATCCCTAAACCCTAAACCCCCAAAATCCCTAAACCCTAAACCCCCCAAATGCAGCCCCTATGCCTTTCAGCGGCTTCAGAACCACAGGGAAGCTATACTTCTTCACGACCTCCTGAACCTTGCTCGTGTTTTTTTTTAGGGTTTTCAGGGTTTTAGGGTTTTAGGGATGTAGGGTTTAGGGTTGTGGGTTTAGGGTTTTGGGTTAAGGTTTTAAGGATGTAGGGTTTTAGTGTTTTTGGATTTTAAGGTTATAGGTTTTAGGGTGTTAGGGTTTTAGGCTTTAGGGTTTTGGGTTTGAGGGTGTTAGGGTTTTAGGTCTTAGGGTTGAGGGTGAGGAATCGACTTATATAAGGTTACGATATCCCCCCAAGTGAAGTCGGGGCTAGCGGCTAGTGCGCTTCCTTCTCACGGTTTGTGATGATCAATTTTGAGACCTACAAGTACAGTTTGGGATCAGGGTTCCTCACTTGGATTAAAAAGGCTAAGGGCGAAGGGCGCATACAACCTCAATATACTATAGTAGTGTCCATTTCCTTCTCCATTATCCCTATATAACCCCAATGTACCATAATCACCTCTGAATGTTTAGGGTTGGGGCCAAGGGCAGTTACCAGCAAAACAAGATGGAAGCTAACATAGTCCAAAAGACTTTCTAAGAACGTCTTTTGTGGGCGTCTAAATAATATCATGTGGTATATTAATGTCTATTACACTATAGTATGGTTTATTATTGTATATTATCATACACTATGGTATATTATTGCTAGTTTCGGGGAGTGTAGATAGGATTCGTTGGGGATATTGTTTTGCCATGTCGGGAAACAACGTTGGGCACACAAGGACAAGTCACATACAGAATATCTGAAGCAACTGCTGGGTAGGTCACCTAGAAACTCACAGCCACAACAAAGCAATTATACTAAGATAACGCTTTATCCCCATAACTACAGGCCTCGACAATCCTAGTATGGTGGTAAATGGTAGTTTCTGGAAAGCTGGAGAATGGCCCAGAATCAAAAAGTCTATATATATATATATATGTATACATAATGAGCCCCAAGAAAGAATTTGCCACCAGTGTTTTCAGAACTCCTGAGACCTGACCTATGCAAGGGCATGCTCAGTGAAGGACCATGACCTCACCCCAAGGAAAGGTTATCGGGGAAGCAAGCCCACAAACGTCAATATCAACTAGATGGCTGTATTGTAGTCTGAGCAGGAATACCTGGACCTAACATTCAGCAACACGGCTGTACCAATAACAGCGAATAACAATAGCAACTAGCATGCTAAGAATGACGACAGAATTGCTGCCTGGACTCTAATCCCCACAAAAGATGAAGTACCTAAACCCTAAGGCCCTTAACCCTAAACACCTCGCCCCCAAAACAAAAGTTAGCAAGGCCATAAGTGCTTCTACGTACATTGGGGTACATTCTAATGGTAAGTCCGGAGGCCTAAACCCTAACACCTTAGACCCTCAACCCTAAACCCTTCAACTCTAAACCTTTAAAGCCTAAAACCGTAAACCCTAACACCCTGAACCCAAAAAAAACCTAGAACACTAAGCCCCTAAACTCCAACAGAAAGTGTAGAAAACCAAGTTTCGTACTGAGGCCCAGATTCCCGCTTTTGGCAAATAATTCGCGGTGAAGGGGTTCGAAGGGCTCAGGAAGACCTGGTGAGGAACCTGGCTGTGTGCCCCGATACTAAGTAGGGATAATGGATGACAATGGACAAGACTTGCGAATTAGGTTTTGGGAATCAAGGTTGGGGTTGGTAGTGGGATAATGGAAAAATAAGACAAACACGACTATTTAGTGTATTAGGGATAATGGACACCCCTAACTGCTCAAAATACCCCAGATGTATAAAACACTCGTGCGTAAAAAGCAGAGGCTGTGGGAGGTATCTTCAAGGTGAGCTTTGCTGAACCCTAAACCCTAAATCCTAAGCCCTAAATTTCAAACCTTAACACCTACCCCCTAAACCCTAAATCCTAAACCCTTAACCCTATAAACCCTAAACCCTAAACCCTTGCTTGTTCGAGGCCTGCGTAGCTACAGCTCGGAATTTCAGACCCCAAGGATCCTCCTAAGTATCTGTATGGTATAAAGTTGGGTTTCTATATGGAAGCTACTATACTATCATAGGGGTTTAGGGTTTACGGTTCTATATGGAAGCTACTATACTATACTAGTATAGGGTATGTATCGGGATGATACAGTGATAATGGAAAAGAAAATGGAAACTACTATATCATCATAGAGTATATATGAGGGTAACATACGGATAATGGAAAATTGAATGGCAACTACTATATTGGGAGTTAGTAATATGGTTTAGCCACCCAGTAGTAGTGACTCTGAGAGATAATAAGAAATATATTCGGGTCCTCTTATATTCCTGTTATACCACTATTACAGGGTGCGGGGGGGGGTCCTC
>CAJNIZ010010336.1:16525-34903 GCA_905231905.1 Symbiodinium pilosum | reverse complement strand
TTTTACGATTTTACGGTTTTAGGGTCCTTGGGTTTACCCAGCAATTTGGATGGTTCCTGCCGCTATTCTCTAGTGCGGTATCATATCACACTACACATTATCTACTTTACATACTCCACATAACACAAAAGCAAAGCTGGCCGGGGCGCTCCGTCTACACTTGATGACGGCAATCCCCGAGAGTTTGCTTGCGCTTGGGAAGCTGCAGGGTTTAGGGTTTAGGGCTTTCTGAAAAATTAACGTGTCCCTCCTTTTGGGTCGCGATCGTTAGGGTTCGGTTTCTCGAAATTTTCTCTATAGAATCCGCAGTCAGGATGGACGCCCACAGTACGGGCATATGCAAAACAAGGGGCCCTGTATGGGGACTGCTACAAAGGGACCGCGAAAACAAGAATGCATCTTCCGTGCTCCTAACTCAGGCGGTGCAACTGGGGCAGTAGCAGTAAGCAAGGAAGAGGGCCACGGAGGAACCAATCTTTTCTCTTTACATGAGTCGGGTCAGGTTCTGACTAGGATAATTCCATATACCTAGAACTCAACCCTGAACCCTAAGCCCTAAATTAAACTCTAACCTGCGTTGGGCGACTCTCGCCCTACTTCTAACGTCCACAAGCAGTGTTGAGCCAGGCCTGTAGAAAGCTGTCTCCTACTCGGGGCTTGTAGGGAATAATATAATCTATAGGGATCATATTCCCTCTACTGAGCAGCAGAAACGTTTTCTACAGCCGTTAATTAGGGACAGGCTCACGTTACCTGGAATCTCTTCGAAAGGGAACCCTTTGGGGACCCCAGCATAAATAGGGATCGCAAGGAGACTATCCACACAGTATCTGTAAGTGAATCACAGCTGCACTGATGTACTGATTTCTCCTGGGGCTTATGAGTGTGTGCGCTGAAGAGGGCACCAGGTACGGGAAACCTCAGAGGGAGGTTTTATTTGTGGTGCTAACGTCGGCATCATTTATAAACTTAGATCCAAAGGCCAATACTTGTCTAGAACTACCTGGAAAATCTGGTTCGCCAGAGCAATGAGCCACTCTAGCCCGAAGTGCCGAAGTGGTAGGAAAGTAGGAAAAAGTAAAGCACTAAACCTCAAACCTTTAAACCCTAAAACCCTAAACCCTGACTACTCCGCATCGAGGGCCCTGAGCTCAGTACTGGATTCACGTCGAAAGTGTAGCCAAAAATCGAGCACTGCTTGCCAGTGGCCTGTGCTCGTCTACTGGTCCCTTATAGGGTTTGGGGTTGCGGGTATTTCGCAACTACTCAAGAATTGAAGGAGCAGGAAACTCCTGTAATCGAGAATCAAAGGGTACACGAAATGGTAACTAGGACTGAACAAGGGATCATAACGGGCATCAACGAATCAAAAAGACCGTGCAAAACGACATTATTGAGGACTATGTAGGGACCACTTCAGAGATCCAGCCGACAATTCCCCACCAACAGCCAATATGTTGTTCCAATGGACTCTAAGCCCTAAACCGTTTTTTTTGGCAAAGTTCAAACAATCCATCGAGTCATACCGTGGCCCACAACCCTACTACCCCCCGAAGCCTGTTCAAGAATATGACCTCTGAAGATGGCAGGATCAACTGAACAATCCTTCCATAAGCCTAGGTGACGCTTTATAAACTGCTTTGAAGTATCATTCTAGCCAAGGTAGACCCCAAAACTGACCCCAAAGCCATTCAGAAGAAACTCAGGGCCCTGGATCCAACCCTTACTATAACCCTTAATCCTAACTACGATCCGCAAAACCCTAAGCCTCTTAGCCTGAGCCTCGTCCTCCTCCTCCAAAACCCTTCCAAACTTGAGATAAGGAAGCTTGGATCCTTGTGAAAAACATAAGCTGATGCTCCAGAGTGGTCCAAGTGGCCCACGGAGTTTCCAAACTTCAGTGGTTTGGCCCCAAGTTTTCAGTGCAAAGGCATGTGCACCCTTTGAGGAAGATCTTGGGTGAGATATTTGCTCTAGGGCGACTTCGGCAGCAACAGGGCTGACTGTGAGCGCAGGGAACCCAAGAAGGGAACAACGATTCGCAACAATCCTCATCCCTAATGATGAACCCGAAGCCCTATGCATGCACATGCATGAAGCGTTTAAACACGTTTATAGCTGTCCCCAAGAAGTCCCACAGTCCCCAAGAGGCCACCAGGCCTTGTTCCTGAGCTGTAGGATCCAGTCGTGCGAGTGCGAGGAGAACTCTAGTCCATGCTTCTCTGCCACCTGAAGGCTTCCATTAGAATATGTCCTTATATGGTTAGTTGTCAAAATTATGGTCCCTTTTTGGGTACCCTAAATATTAGGGGCCGTATTATAATGGGGATCCCAAAAAGGGACCATCATTTTGACAACCACCCATATAGGCCTTATGCAACTGTGACACCTGTGTAACCCTAAGGGGATGCGGGCTCGTGACTTCGGATTTACAGGCCCCGGGCCAAGACCTTGCGGCAGTGTAGAGCTTAGAGTTTCTTGGGTGGTACAACTATTATTACCCCTACTATTAACCCCCCCACACCACCCTAATATCAAATATTCCCTATATACTATAACGTACCGCACAATGGGACTATTTGATATTAGGCCGGGCGGGGGGGTTTAGCATTAGGGGGAGGGGATCACAATTACCTAGGACGCCTGACGCTCACAACAAGAATTGAAGGACGAGTGTCAAGATATACCGGTTTTTGTACGGAAGCCAGTTAGGCATGTTACGAAATACTAGTGTTTGCTATAGTTTGGGTCCTGCCGTCACCCATTATCAGTTTCTCATAGATGTACTAATCAGGGATCTAAATAATTCTATTACAACTATTCTCCACCGGTTAGCGCGTGGGGGCAGTACCCAAGCTATAGTAGAAAGTATAAGAGACTACGCGCTATTACCTGGCTATAACTTGCGTGTTCCCTACCTAGCGCGGACATGATACAGGGAGTCTAGGGGTATACACAGCAGCTGCTGTTCAAGACTTGGCCTTTACAGAACTTTACGATGCTGACGCACACCCTCCCCTGGCTAGCCGCCTGGTTTGCTCTGTGGGATGGCGTAAAAAGGGACAGAGCGTACCTACACACGGGCTCATATGTTATCACGTTTTGGGTGGGGTGTACCCAAACCCCAAACCCCAAAACCCTAAAACCCAAACCCTAAACCCTAGACCCTAAACCCAAAAGAAACTACATGGGAGCCCTTGGGTGCTTTCAGGATTCTGAGACAGAAATGATGGAGGCTTCCCTCAACAGGTGGCCCCAAAACAGACCACGTCACTAAACGTGGTTTCGGGTTCAGGGTTAAGACTACCTAAGCCCTGGATGTCTTATCCAGGGTCCAGGTGCATACACCTTGCTGTAAAGGCCACAAAGGACCCCCACTTTTTGATAAACCCATGGTACTTTCCATGTTCTTTTCCACTATGCCATTATATGCCATTATTACCCCACTGATGAGAGGGACAAGTCTCCCGTGTGCCCTGCAACTGTATACGACTGCCTTTCTGCTTACCCTCCCATGATAGGGTCCCAATTTTGCGGGTGAAGGTTGCCGGTTGCCAAAACCGTCCTGGCCTGCATTTGACCTGAACTCAAATGGTTGTTCCTCAGCAACCCCTTTGTGAAGTAGGATCGTTGCCCAGGAAGTGGTTGTTTTCTGGAACAAGCATTTGATTTCTTGCTGTTTGATTACCAGCTATTTCAGAAACACCAGCATCTGAGCCATAGTCTAAACTGGTAGTGTTCCCGTTTATGACCCCTATAATCGTCCCCTATATAATCCCCTATATGCCCCCTTTGAGGAATCTAGACTAGACTTCATCTGGCACTGAGGCTTGTGCGGCAGATAGGGCCTGCACGAAACTCCGCCGCGCATCGCGCGGCGACATCGGCCCAGAGATTGAAGTAGAAAAGAAGGGTTACAGCCAAACGAGGATGAAGATAATCGAATGTGGCCCCGAACCATGCCTGTAATACGGAGAAGTTTGCAAATAACATTGGGGAATCATTCACAGGATCTGTTTGATATATTTCGTCCAGCATGGGGAGTGTGCTTTCACGCAGTGTCAGCTATCGGGAAAATGGAATATGCCAGCCAGTTGTACAGTTGTACCTGCTGGGGTGAGGCAATGTTACATCCAGAAATGCAGGAACTGTCCTTTTTTTTAACGCTTCTCGTAAGCTGACGTGGATAGCAATCCAGATTCAAGCTCAGCGGATGCCTGAACTGTATGACCAACTGTACCTCTGAGCTGTACCTGCCGAAGCTGATCATCATTCCTTGCTGGTGCATTGCAGCAAAGGTTCACTCCGGCACAGAACGGCCACCAACATGTTGGCAAGTGGTAAGCCCTAAGCCCCTATATGCTCTAAAGCCTAGACTAGAGACCATGGATTCCCTTTCCTGCAAGTTCATGCTGCAAGCGTTCGCGGCTCCATGTTTGGTTGGCCTGGTGGCCATAATGCGATGTCGTTTTGTGTTGGCTACTGGTTTGCACCATAGTCTCTGGTTGAGGTCTGTTGCTCACAGCGGCATAATAAAAAAAAAAAGAGCCCTTCCAACTTGCAGGTGCTTCCGGGATTGCAAAGTTGAAGCCCGATCTGGAAGAGGCCGCATTCTCTTACAGACACGGGGCAAGGCTTGGAAACCCTTCCCCGGGGAGAAGCACGCTGCAGAAATTTTCGCATGCCCGTTACAAGCTGATTGGGTGCACGCGTTTGGGTTGGCGATCTCTTATTCTCCCGGGTACGATTGGGGTACTTGTATAAATGGCAGTTGCCAAATTGCTTGTCTACACTGAGTCTACACCCTGGCCTAGACTTGTCTCGTCGAAGGTGCTCAGGAAGCATCACGTGAATTGTGCTTCAGGGCCAATAAGGTGATCAGGCGACCTCCACTGGAAGCGGTACTTTTTAAACGCCCTTCTGCAGAAACGACGTGCTAGTCGCGATTGAGCGGCAACCACAACAGGGCTACCAACACACCTGGCTAGCAACACACTTGGGACAAGGTCGAAAGCTTCTTTACAGGTTGCTGACTTGCTGAAGGTTGTAACTCTTCCCTCGCCTGAATCTAGCGCATCTTAGCGACCACCATGACAAACAGCGCAACCATGACAACCACGATGCTGATGACGTCGACGACCACGGTAATGGCCACAACTGCCGCCAACACTCACTGCAACAACGATGACCAAAACTACCAATACGGGCACCACAGCAAAAACGACAGCAACCACAACGACAATCCCAACGAACACGTAACGACAAGAACAACGACCACAAGGATGGCCCTGAAGACGATCAGGACAAGAACAAGATGTTTATGGTGACGACCGAATCATGCCACGACTACGACTATGAAAACGTGCAGCACAACGATTACTACAATCACCGCAGCGACCTCCCTCAGCAGCAACGCAGACGAAAAGCACGGCAACGACCAGCACGATCATAATGAAGCATGACGCTGTACTGTGCCTAATTTTCTACTTTAATGTAAACGAAGAGTCTCAAGAATCAAATCTGTGTGTCAGTTGCGTTGCCACCGCGGGTGGAATTTAGTACCGCATGAGCTGCGCGCCGATTCCAAATAAAGTGTACAAATGCGGCATGAGGCCCCTACACACCTGGATCGTTGCAACAAGGGCTCCCGATTTAAGTATAAGGAGACTGGTAAGATGGGGAATCTCGGCAGTCAATCACCACTTCATCATGCACGTGGACTCATCATAACGCCCCTTCTACGCCTGTCATACATGTGAGCTCATTCCACAAAACAATACTTCTTGGGCCTGAGCCTCAGTCTGTACCTTGCCTCTGTCATTCTCATACAATCCCCTCACCCTTACATCTACAATTTCGTTGTAACCTCGGCAACCCAAGGTTTCCTTCTATGTAGTTCTTTCTTGGGTTTTTGCAAAGTGTCACTCCTAAACCAAAAACCGTAACAACTCCAAAAAGGAACAACAAAGGGTACATGCATAGATACCACAAACGAAAACTCACATGGCGCAGCTCACTTGGAATTGAAGGACTGCTTCGGTTTCCGAGCGCCGTCCCAAATGTCGCTAGCTACGAATCATGTCACTCACTCGAGGGTTTGTGCCCCATGGCAAGGGCTTATGTTTAATGCAGTTTGTGCGAGGGAAACTATAACTCCACATTGATAAACCCTGAAGCCTAAACCCAAAAAATCTGTACAGGAGCCTTTGGATAGCCTTTAACGTCTGGCTGCTGGGTGTCGACCGAGGATTTCAAGCAGGACAAAAGATTCGAATGCCTTAAACTTAGGGCTCATTCTGGGAAGCAAGCCTTGATTGCTATCGTTCTTACGGGCCCCCTCCTCCAAATTTCTCATAAACTTACCACCTGTAAAGGCTCTCTAGAGGATTCCGCTATACGAGGGTACTATGTGTTTTGGATGGGGCTGCGGGTGAGGCGTCGTCTGAATGGGATGTGGCTCTCGCCCCTATGAGCCGGAGGAAAGGCTGAGAGTCTAGGTTCCCCAGCAACCCCTTAAAGATAAGAGATACCCTTTTCCTAACATTCAGCTGTAATAAGGAGACCGAAAATAATAGGAAAAAAGGGTACTGCTGGGGTACCTAGGACACGTCAGGAGCCAATGGAGGCTCCTTGTGCGAGCTCGGTAATTGCGGAACGACTGGTGTCGAATGCACCTGGCAGTCATCTTGGTGTTTGGGGTCTAGGATGTCTTCTTGCGGATCCTTCCATAACTCAGTAGGAAAAAGTTATACAGTATATGCCCTGACATATTTGCATGGTTATTCCGGGTACCAGGATCCTGCAAAACAAGCCTATGATGTTGAGGAATGCTCATGTCGGGTGCAGTCGCATGCTCAGTCGCTTCTGGAACCCTAGCAGCAAGCTTCATGTAAGTGCCTTTGAGGATTCTAATGATGAAGCCTCAAAGAGGTTCCCTCAGAAACCTGCAACAAAGTAATCTGGACTTTCAGCTTTTCTTGGTGTAGTCCTTGCCTAGCTGAACCTTCCACACCTACACCTCCTCTCTCCCTCCCTTGCCGTGGCTTTGGGATCCTATGATATCTTTGGTGAACTCCGGAATCACGCCAGCCAACCGCAAAGTCGTAAATCCTACCAACAGATTTAAATCAGAGAGGGGTGTGCATGCATCTCTAAACTCACGTCCACAAATCACAAATCAAAGCGAATCCCTGAACGCTAAGACCTTGCATTTGGCCCCTCAACAAAGCCTCCTCACGCTGTGTTGGAGAGGATGGCCCGCGTCCCTTGCAAAGAATGCCAGCTGGGAACGCTAACTTACACAAGTTATCCCTTGGGAAGACCCCCCACCCTGTAATAGTGGTATAATAGGAATATAAGAGGACCCTAATATAATCCATATTATCCATTATAGTGACTATTACTGGGTGGGGGGTCCACCTAAGTTATCCCTATATGCACCCCAGTGTCCATCTCATGGTCCATTTTCTTGTCCATTTGGTTGGACTTTTATTGGGGGTGATATCCCTCTATGAGCTATGGTCTAAACTCCTAGTATACCCCTTAGTAAGCCCTGTAATATACTCCCCTACATACTCCCCTATATAACCCCTTTTTAAGGAGTTTAGACTATAGCTCATATGATTGCCCCCCCCAAAAAAGACCCTGAACCCTAAAACACACGGAAGGGGCCGCTCATGAGTGCCAACAAAGCCTACATGAGCCTGTTTAAGCAAGATTCCCCACAGTGAGAAGTCCACTTGTTTCGTGAGCACACGTGTGGCCGTTTCATGAAGGGTTCTTTGTTGGGGGTACCTAGAACAAGGATTTGTTTTTTTGGGGGGCCTATTTTGGGTGCCCCCTGGACCCTAAACCCTAAACCCTAATGCTACATCCCTTCATCGCACGAGCTGCTTATGACACGGTACTACATGAAGGGCCGCAAAAGCCCAGGAACCCAAATACCGGCGCTTCAGGTTACCAATAATTGCCACGGTGCGTGTGGGTATATGGTATATACTTGGGGCCTAAAGCACCTGTATGGTATACTTGGGACCTAACACGCCTATGTTGGAACCCTCTCTGGGTCTCAAGTATGTACCATACACACCCATGGGTCCTAAAGGAATATAATCTTAATGGATTTTGGCACCTAAAACCCTAACTCATATTTGGGTGTTTGGACCGTCAGGCCCTCAGACTCCCGCTCTTCGAGAGCTGTTTTCCCCGCCTCTCTTGCTGTCCTGTGGTCTCTAAGTCATGAACTAAACTATCAAACAAATCACCTGGTAAATGTGGCGCTGACCCCACGCGCCTCGCCGGCTCGCAAGGATATGCAGCCACCCATGCTGCAGCTTCGCCTCCAGGCAGGGTATGAAATCTAGGGTCCATGGCTTCAGTGGTCTGAGGGAAGATATTCTACAGGGATTATATTCCCTTATTCCCTGTCAACACCCAGTAAGCTCAGGGTTCATGGTCTCAGGGGTCGAGTGACGCTTCCTTGGTGCGAAGAAACATCCAAGCCCCTGGATCTATGCTCTGGAGTACTCTGTGTACAAAGGGCTTAGGGGTTACTGTAGAGGTTTACGGTTTAGGGGTTCAGGCTTTAGAGTTAGGTCACAACACCCAGGACGCCACAGAGCTCTGAATGGGTTGCCGGGTTTCCGGTTTAAGGTGCTTTTTGGGGCGTGCCAGACACGATAAGTTGTGAGGCATGCCAAAGTCTGTAGATAGTACTTGCTTTGGGCTATTTGGATCCTTTGGGCTTCTCCTGGCAGAAGTACTAGCCACTGTCCCACTCATGAAACCCAAAACCCTGAATCCCTAAAACCCTGAACCGCAGCTCAGCCACACCATGGCGCGCGCATCGGCCACCGTGCCATTTCCTGCTGGGGATCAGCAGGCTTTAGCTTCAGCTCAATGAGTGCATTACACACAAAGCAAGGAACCCTGCCCCTGTTATCAGTGTTGGTACTTATCATGCTCGATTCTGGCGATCTAGCGGCGAACTCAGCTAAACTTGGAGGCCTTCACCCTAAACCCTAAACCCTAAACCCTAAAACCCTAAAACCCTAAACCCAAATCTCACAACGGGCACGCAAGTTGAAGTCCTTGCATAGTCTTTTATGGCTGTGTCGCGCGGGACACCTCTACCCTGTTCCAAGCCTTGCCCTAGGGATCCAAGTATACACATAATACCTACATTGGGACCTAAAGCCTAAAGCCTCAAAATCTGACCTAATTCTATTGGCTGGATTGTCGTGAGCTACTTAATAAGCACGAACACGGGGGTCATTGAGGACGGGTGTAGTGGAAGTAGAACGCTTCTGTGACAAGGCTGTTCGATCCGGGGCCCGACATTTTCCAGAGGGTCATGCTGGCAGCAGCGAGCTGGGGTTGTACAAGCAAGCACATACTAAATCCTTTATAACTTCAACCCTTTTTCTACTCCTTATTGTTTTACAGTGCTTGAAGTTTTCTTAAACCTTATCGCTGTTTACTCCTTATCGTCTTATAGGTCAACCGCTACCTCGAGACACTCATGACACAACGTAGAGAAGCCAGGTCATGATACCAACCCCCCTGGCCAAAGTGCTCCCTGCAAGAGAGAGGTTCAACATACTGCATAATTCGCGTGTAGTAGGTTAAGCAACAAAAAAACCCACATGCTGCAGACGTGCGGGATTTGTCTATGTTATTGCGATATGGCTGGAGTTTGGGGGTGGCCAAACCTGAAAAGAGGGCATTTCTGTAAGACCAAACACTGAAGCATCGTGTTGAAGCCCTCCAATACTATGTGGCACTTAGGGCCCCTGCTACGGGTTAACTCTTTAGGTACCTGTAATAGGAGTATAAGGGAATCCCAATAAGTGAAGGGTCTAAGGTCCAATCTGTTTCAAGGAGACTTGCCCATAATCTGTGTTATGGTAGTTTCCATTATCTTTTTCATTAGCATATATACAATATATACACCCATTATACACCCATTGTAGTAGTTCCATTTTCTTTTCCATTCCTCATATAACTCCAACCCTGAAGAGTAGTTTCCATTTTCTTTCCATTCCTCATATAACCCCAACCCTAAACCCTAAATAGTAGTTGCCATTTTCTTTTCCATTCCTCATGGACCAGAAACCCTCCGAATCATGTCCATGGATCCCAGGCTGCTGGTGCCTGGGCCAAAGCATAGCTGCTCATCGCCCGACCCAAACCTGAAGGGGTGTCTTCTCTAGTCTCCTTACACCTATAATGAGAGCAGGTTTCTCTTCAATTCCTTAGGGTTAGATGGTAATAAGACTTAAACATAAGTCCTTAGGAGACCACAGTCTTTAGGGTTCAGTTTAGGCAGCATCTCCTGGAAACATTGGCTGGTTCCTCAACCCATAAAGCAGGGATGGTGATGTTATGGGAAGCTGAGGGTCCTAAGGATAGAAGGGGATAGAGGTACATATATACCGTATGGTTTAGGATATGGGCAGACCCTTGCTGGCAAAGGGACTACTATAGATTCATGGCTGCATGCTGACGCAGTGTCTTTTTTCTCTCAGAATAGAATTGGTGAAGGAATCTTGGGGTCTGGACGGGGATGGCATCCATCCTAAGGGAATGTGACACGGGCATTTTCTAAGAAGCCACTCAACGCTCTCCGCCCCAACAGGGAAAAGCCACCGCACAACTCTTAATAACAATGAGGGATTTCTCAAAGTTTGAGAAATCTGAAACAACAGAAAGACAAGCTTCGCATCCGGAACAACTCCAGCTTCCTGCATTGAGAAGCAAGCCTACTACATATGCCATGAGGGTAGTCCCGCATCATGAGGAGCAAGCTGAAGGAGCTCATCCCAACCAATGGTGCCAACCAACAATGTCATCTCGAATCTGAATTAACTGATCCCGGCCCCTGCTCCCATCCCAAAACAAGCCTTTTTTGCGGTATTAACATTATGTACAAGCACCAAGTAAGTGTACCTACCCAGCCAGTCCAGAACCGAAGCTCTCGACCCTCTACCCTCCGCGAAGCTAGTTCTTATTCATCTACAGATCTCTCCCACACCCTTAGTCAAAACCTCTATGGGCCCACACACTCTGCCGCACTAAAAACCATTTCCCACACATCAAGACATACCCACATGGGCGGTTGTCAAAATTATGGTCCTTTTTTGGGTACCCTAAATATTAGGTGCCGTATTATACTAGGGATCCCAAAAAGGGACCATAATTTTGACAACCACCCACATGTCTCAGGCCAGGCACAAGCCAAACTTCGGCGCGGACGGGAAGCCAAGCATTTGACAAAAGAAATCCTAGCAGAGCTGGAGAGCAAGGACAGAAGGAGAACGTGTTTTTTTGGTTTAGGGTTTAGGGTTTAGGGCTTAGACCCAGTTATATTGAGATAATGGAAAAGAAAATGGAAACTACTGTATTATAGTAGGGTATATATTGAGGTTATATTAAGAGGAGCACTTCTATTTCTACTGCTTGCTAGTTTCACTACAAGTCTCTCTTCCCCAATAACCAGGGCTAACAAAAAATCAAACTTAATTATGATTACCAGAGAAGGAAGGCCAAAAAGGTTGAAGTTCTTCTATCGGCTAAGTATGACGTCGCAGCAGCGGTAGCAAAAGCAGCGGCAAAACCAGTTGCAGTAGTAGTAGTAGTAGTAGTAGTAGTAGCAGCAGCAGCAGCAACAGCAGCAACAACAGCAGCGGCGGCGGCAGCACCTACAGCTGCAGCTGCCGCTGCCGCTGAAGCACTAGCACTAGAACCAGCAGCAACAGCAGCAACAGCAGCAAGCATGCTGCAACTCCAGCAGCCAGCTAAAGCAGCGATAGCGGGTCCGCCTCGAGCAGCACTATGCTCAATAACATAAGGTAGCCCAAACTAGCATTCTTTCCGCTCAAATACGCCTGGAAAACAATTCAAGAGGACCCCCGCGTCTGGACCAAAAAACTTCCTGGCAACGCCGTGGTGTGGGCATTCTTCTGTGCAGCCCAGCGGCGGAGAAGCTATGACAATTCCTGGGCTGTCGGTGCAGGTCGTTTTTTGTATGCAGTTGGCTCAAAGGTTTGTTTGGCGGTATGGGGTGTAGGGTTTAATGTTTTATGGGTTCGTTGCCGAGCTTGCATCCGAGTTCGCATTGCAGAGGACAGGCAGGTTTTGGATGTCAAGGCCATGGGCGAACTCATCAGAAGTGGGAGCATGAATTTTAGTGCTGGCCGTCTGCCGCACAAAATGCAAAATTTCGAAGCTAACGCAGTACAACCACACGTCAGAGGGGTCCATTAAGCCTTAGGTAGTTGCATGAGGCTGTCCCATATATACCCTCTAATCCCTATATAAGCTCCTTTATACCGTACAACCCCTATATAACCCCCTACATATCCTATAATCCCGATACTGGCCCCACATAACACCATAACCACAAGGGCCCAAGGGTTTAAACTCAGAGGCACAGGTGATACAGTCAAAGCGAAGATGCCACGTGGCAGAAGAACGCTTTGAACTCCCTTTGCCCGATTTTCTGGGCTTTGGGCTTGCCATAAAAAAATATGACTTGACATTCCTGATTGGGTCTCAGTCTAATGAGAATTACAAGTCAATCCCAATGATGACCCAGTTCAGGTTTGAGGGAGCGGACGCCACATGAAGGTTGTGGCTTCCCGGCTTCATGCAAAATGCAGCCAAAGAACCGGGACATCGCCGTGTAGGACCACGATGGCCATTTCATTCTCACAAGCCTCTACTCAGTTTAAGGTACACTCTGGGGCTCTTATGAAGTTTGTTTTGGGGTTAGTGCATTTTCTAGTGATTTACCCAAATAACGACTCAAGAGGAGCTACATACGATGAGATCAAAGAGATCATGATCCTAAGTGCCACTTAGTGAGTGGCTTATAGTTTGGGGTCAAGGTGTTGTAACATACCCAGTTCATGCGTGAATTTGAACATCAACATTACAACCCGCAATAAACCACTGCAGAACCCCAGTTTCCATTTCATTTTCACGTTCTTTTGCATTGGGCAAAGGTTCTCCATTTTTTGGCAACAATATCCGCACTCCAACCGTTGAACCCCTTGAGTAGGGCTATATATACCCTATATAACCCTATGTATACCCTATAATCCCTATATGAACCCATATATATATGTATATATCCTATATAACCCCGTATATACCCGATAATCCCTATATAAACCCATTCCTGATACACCCTACAACCCTTTAGATGGTGAGCTTTAAATTGCAGAGCTTCGACCGCAGGATTCCGCAAAGTGGCAGTCCCAAGGACGAATCTTACGTGGCACCACAGCCCAAAATCACACAGCCCAAAATCAAGCTGATGTAAGGATCCTCTATGCCTCCATGCACTCTAACTTACTGGTTCTTAATAAGGAGAAAGGGAATCAGTATATGGGGATTGTGTCAAGGATGATATTCCCTTGTTCCCTATGAAGAAGTAGGAAGCCAGTTGCGTACATTGGGTCTATATAGGCTCGTGCAAGATTTCCTCCATCCACAGTACCGTGCTCTTGTCGAGCTGGTGCAGGAGCAGGGACGTGCGAGAACCATCAGGCCCCAATGGCAACATATATGAAGTATACTCCAAACTCCTAGTGTCCCCTTTAATAACTGGGGTTGGGGAATATGGGAGCGTACAGGCTAGACAAAGAAAATGGAAGCTACTATTATAACATGGCATATATTGGGGTTATATGAGCTATAGCCCAGACTCCTAGCATCCCCCTTAACAAGCCCTAAAGTAGTCCCCTACATAGTTCCCTAGATAACCCCCTTTGAGGAGTTTAGATTACTGCTCATATCACCCTAAAGTGGCCTCTTGCTGCTTCATAGGAACCAGGGCCACAGCGAATGAGGTGAAGCCTCTTTTTCCTTTTATAGACCGTTTTCATCCCTCAGTAGGGAATGGAGCACGCGTCACACCCTAAACCCTAATGTGCCAGCATGGTTGTAGCTGGAAGTCTGGTGTCCTTGTGCTCGGCATGTGTAAGGATGATCGCAACTGAGCAAAACTTTATGCCAATTCTAAGGGGTGAGGATGTAGGGGCCGAATGATGTGAATGAGGTGTTGTGCTAATTTTTTGGGCTATAGCGGAAAAAACAACGCCAATTATTGAGGCCTCTGTATTAGGATTGGATCCTAGGTGGGGCAAGGTTTCGTCCGTCCACCGCAGGTGCTGCGTCCTGAGGCCCCGAACCTAACCCGCCGTCCAAGCCCTAAACCCTAAACCCTAAGCCGCGTCTGTCACTCCGAAAGTTCTTAAGCTCATAATAAAGCCGGAAACCCAGCACCCGGAGAACACGCTAATAGCAGTAGGCATGGCCAAATTCATAAGAGTACTTACTGATAATGTTGACCCAGGGATGAACCTATGTGTACTTGCTGAGTTCGGCGTCTCAAACCAAATTCATCTTCTTGCTGAGAACGGAATTTCTAAACCCTATCTCCCAAAACATGTGACCTATAGTCTAAACTCCTAGTGTCCTCCTTAACAAGCCGCTATAGTAGTCCCCTATATAATCCCCGACAGAAACACCTTTAAGGAGTTTAGACTGTAGCTCAGCTGGCCCCACAAGCTTCCCCCAAGAGCAGCTCAACAGCTACACACCCACAGACACAGCCTGCAGAATTTCTGTCTTGCCCTGAACACTAAACCCTGAACCCTAAACCCTAGACACCCCGCCCCCCAAGATTCCTGCATTCTCTTGAGGACGCCCCGGTTATACTGAGTGTTGCCACAGAGCCCATGCAAGATCTTTGTAAATCCTGCATGTTACAGACTGTACGTCCCTGGCACCATCCATACCAACAAAAATGATGATTTCCTTCGGGCATCCTTACAAAAACTACCCAGGGAAAAGGCTCAAAAAAGGAACCCGCAACTGCCCACCACACCCTGCCACTTCTTTGAAATCCTTGGCATGCTTCAAGAAGCCCCCCGCAAGTCGATGCTCCCCTATTTAACCCTAAGGGTCCAAGTGCCCGAATAGGACGTTCTTTGGGCCCAAAGTGGTTCCTATATAGATGTTGTGGGCGCACCTTCAATACTGCTTAGGTACTGGACCCTTATGGAACCCCTATGATCCCCCGTAGGTAGATAGAACATGGCTTTGGGCACATTATAAAAAGACCCCCATATACCCCATATTCTATCTGCTTAAGGGGGACTATATACCCTAAACCCCATGGAACTTTCAAGAGAGTCGCGGCATGAGTTCCTCGAAGTCCTCTGGCGTCACCCTCGTCTTTCCCAGCACAACCTGATTTACCCTAAGGGTGCAAGGACCCACATAATAAGGGTTTTAGGGCCCAAATACTATAACATTACTGGTATCTGGGCCCTGGACCTATTATTTGGGTCCTGGGACCTTTAGGGCTATACATAGACCTCCTACCCGAAGGCTGCATCATACAGTAAGCATATACTTCGGGTTTCTGACATTCTGAATCAATTGGGTCCTGCTCGCACCCAGAACCAGTCTATAGTAGGGGCCATATTAAAGGCCCTATAAAGTAATATTATCTTTATTATCCAACTTTTAGTGAGTGGGAGGCAGTACCCGATGAATAGATATTAAGGCTTTGGGGAATACATGATTGCGTATTTTGAAGCCGCAGTGTCAAAAGGTCCAGAAACGAATCACGTTAAGTTTTGTTTTGTGGTAGTTCAACCAAGTAGGATAATTTCACTCTTTGAAAATACAATACCCAACAGGAGGATCTAATCTTACTCTATATTATATTGAGCACTGTGTATCTCAAGCAAAGTTCGACTCAAATGAGATCCACCAGCAGAAATAATGCCATGGTTGTTTAGAGCTAGCTAAGCATACTAGGACCACTGTCATCTAAAGTTGTACTTATAGGAGACTACAAGTATTATCTGTTTATAACTTGGCTTGTTCCTAGGATTAGAGTCTTTAGCTTGCAGATTCCGCGCTCGGCGGGATATACTGTACCTCCGGGAGATATGGTTGATGGACCTGGGACCCAATAAGCTGTAATTTTTGGTGTATAGGTTCGAAGGGTGGCGCAAGATTTCCTCCATCCACAAGATGGAACAGGATTGTCGCTGGTTCTAGTTTGTGCAACTGAGTCTTGAACAATGTTTATCCGAGGAAAGACCTGTTCTTCGGAGATTCTGTAGAGAGACCTGCTCCTCGGAAAGCTCTTTTCGTGACAATTCCAGGAGACACCCCGCACATCAACATGACCCTCCTGGTACCGCTGTCCGCAGACTTGGCTCCTGCACAGCCTTTTCTTTCTGAAGCTGAAGGGCCCTTGGGAACCCTAGGGATATGTGGGGATTGCAGGCCATTACTTGCCAGGAAAACCTTCAACACTGGCCAGCTCGAGAATTGCACAAAGCAACACAACAAATCTGGGCGTTCTGGGAATTGCGGAACTGTTGCCATGTGCAAATTCAATCTTAAAACCCGACCTCCTTCAGCTTTGTAGTCATTAGTTGGTTTACCGTTACAGCTCAACCCTAAACCGACATCACAAAACCCTTGCCGCTTAACCGTATAAACCCAGAACCTATGTAACCCCGTGCGAAACATCAGCACCCAAGAGACTGAGCAGCGGTATCTGTGAACCGGGTGCTGTTTGGGCTCCATAGGCTGAACGCCATGGAAGAGCCCTGCCGGAATAGACATAGTTTTAGGGTTTAGGGTTTGTAGCGCTTAGGCTTCTGATAATGGAAAATTTAACGCGAAAGAAAATATAATAAGTTCCTTATGATTGGCTATACGCTGCGGAAGTTATAATAGCAGCTCAACCCAAATCCCTTAACCCCTGAAACCCTCAAACCCTTCAAAACCCAAAAGCCCTGAACCCTGAAACCCTGAACCTCCACTCAGGCTTCTATAAAAAAGGCTTCCTGGTGGAAGTAGAATACGGAGTAGGCTTGGGCTTGTGGCCCTATAAAAATTCAGTGTTTATGGATTTATATATACCTGAATTAAAGGTAGCAGCAATTAAAGTCTATATTCAAACCTATAGTCCCCCTTGAGTAGATAGAATATGGCTTTGGGTATAATTATGATAAGACCCCATATACCCCATAATTATTCTACTTAAAGGGGTACTATTCCCTAAACCCTAAACCTGTGGGGGCCTTCAAGGTTGGCACCAAAGTACCACTCCTGGCCATAGACTTCCACTCCTCAGCATTTGGGGCTTAAGGTTTCAGGGGTTTAGGGTTTAAGGGTTTAAGGGTTTAAGGGTTTGTAGGGTTTAGGGTTCCCAACGGTATGATATATACATGTACAGATACATATACAGGGATATATAGAGATATATTATAGGAATTAGGGTTTGCCAAGATGTGGGTACCCTTTTGCGGGGTCCTTATAAGAAGGCGTGCAGCATTTGGGGGTCTATGTTTGGGCCCCCCGATTTCTGGAAACCACCATTTGAGTACATGGGAAACAGATAAACAATATGGGCCGCCTGAAGGCCAATATAAAGGAACATATGGGTGGTTGTCAAAATTATGGTCCCTTTTTGGGTACACTAAACATTAGGTGATGTACTACAATAGGGATCCAAAAAGGGACCATAATTTTGACAGCCACCCATATGCATGAAGAAGGCCATCAAGGTGATTTGAGGGCTGGTCCATCCAGGAATTTCTCAAAGTCGCCCACCCGGATTACCCTTGAGATAGGGTGTAGCACAGCTCGGCCACCATGATACTCTTATAACTACACGTTGTAACCCCCTTTTGTCCCGAACCCTAAACCCTAAACCTGCCCTAAGGGTACTCCGTTTTGTCAGCGGCAAAACTCGACATCCAATAAGCTCTCCATAGGAATCCCCGCTGCCAAAATCAGGCCCAAGTAAACCATGGGTAAGGGGTTAGCGCTTCAGGATGTTTAGGGTTTAGGCTTTAGGGCCAAGTAAGTCATGGGTAAGGTCGGATCAGGCTTTACTTAGGCCCTGTTTGCGTTTGCTTTGCTAGGTTAAGGATAAATATGGGTCCGGCTTTTCATGCTACAAATCCTGCATGGCCCGCACTGCCCAATTGGGGTATTCTAGTAGGGTTATCCATGTACCGACTTTTGGAAGTACTTAGGGTCATGTGGGCTTATACCCAGACCCCTTACAAGATACAAAAAATGGAAGCGCCCAATAATCCCCTAGTCCCAATGTAGCAACGGGGTCATTTTGGGGGGTTCCAACTTTTGGGATCCTTTAAGGGGGTCCTGAACCCTAAACTCATGAGTAGTGTTTTGTTGGTGGTTGAACCTAATAAGATAAGATTCCTTATCCGCCGACCCCGAAGCGGGGGTCGGCGTCAGTGAAGACCCATTGCCCCTCCTTCACTTGACCTGTATCCCGGCCCCGGCCATGAAAAGCAATGTTTTAAAGGCTCC